>JAODAL010037410.1:0-40413 GCA_025379985.1 Phyllomedusa bahiana
GCCAAATCCGTATTGATTCCCCTGATTGCCATTTTTAGAGATATAAGATATCTTGCTCTAGTGCACTATTCGACTCAACCACAAGCCTAGGAGGAGCATCTGCTGAATTTTGGGGTCTCGTTTTCATTAAGATTTTCTTAGGTGCCATCCCCGGTTTGCGAACTCAAAAAGGTGCAAAAAATTTAAAATTAAAAACCACTAAAAAACCTCATTTTGAAAACTACCCCTAAACCATCTTAAGAAATATATCAAGGGGGGTTTAGGAATAATTTTGCCCTACAGGTGTTTCACAGATTTTTTTTATCCTTGGGTCATAATAAAAAAGAAATCAGATTTTTTCTAATTATTTACAGGTTTATTACAACACTTTTTTATTTTAACAAGGAATGTTCTTGAAATGTATTACCCAATTTCTTCCAAGTTTGCCAAATTCCCAAAGGGGCCCCAATGTAGAATCCCGCCGAGTGGGGGCGCATTTTTGCCATTTTTCCGGGGGAATTGCGCCGATTTATGTCGGGGGGAGGGGGCCTATAATAGCATGTAAAGTCCCCCCGCGCCTGTTAGGCGCAGTGGGGGGCTTAGGCGCAGGCCGGGCGCTGCCCTTTGTTTCGGGCCCCGGGAGGTAGTGGGCCAAATCGGGGAAAAGTCCGCCGCGCCGGGCCCATGTGTTAGGCGCAATGCGGGGCCGAGGGCGAGCGGGGCGCCCTATGATTCGCCGCCGGAGGGTGCGCCCCTTAATGCGGGAAAATTTCCCGGGCCCTCGCAAGTGTGTTGGGGCACGTGCGGGGACTGGGGAGTGGGGGGGGTTTAGGCGCCGGCGGGGACTGGCTGAAAAAATTCCCCGATTCGAGACGGGCGGAAAAACACGAGAAATCATTCCACTATCGGTGCGGAGTATGAATCAAAAATCCCCTTTAAAAAGGCGTTCAACTTTCTCAGGAAAAAGAGCTGAAACCTAAAAAAAAAAAAAATACATAAAAAAAAAATCACTTCCAATTCCAATTCAAGAAAGGATATTGGAAAATTCCCCGGGAAATACAAATTCAAATTTGAAAGCTTTTGATTGGTCGGCAAAAAACCGGGCCAAATCAAATAGGAGCGACAGTAAACCCAATTAAAACCCAATGGGGAATTTTAGACCAACAGAACCCGGGGGGATAGTTCAAAAATACAGTAAAAAGTAAAGAGCTGTTTGGTTGAGTACCGGGGACTTGGCTGCTACCAATCAGATAGGAGCGACAGAGCCCATTCTAGTTTATGGAGAAATTTTAGCCAATCAGAATCCACGGTGGGATAATTAAAATACAGTAAAAAGACAAAAAAGAGCTGTTTGGTGAGCTAGCGGTGGCTTGGATATCCCAGCCAAATCAGAGCGGAGCTACCCCCCATTATTCATGGAGGATGGGCGCTCAAAAATCTCGGCGCTCGCGCCTTTGCGGCATTAAGTTTTTTTTAAAAAAAATTTTTTTTATTAAATGTAAAAAAATTATCAGAAAAGAGAAAACCTTCTTTACAAAAAAAGCATTTAAAAACCCCCAAAAACCCTTTTTTGCCCGAGACGGGCGTACTAGGGGAATTGCAATGAGAAAATCCCGGGAATACAGTAATTCAAATTGTTTAAGCTTTCCCATTGGTCGGCATAAACCCACCAAATCAATGGGAAAGGACAATGCCCCTTTTAAACCTATGGAGGAGAATTGACATTAGTGGGGAAAATTCCCATTATACCCTAGGAGAAAATTGCCCAAATATATTCAAAGGGGGGACAGTTCAAAATACGTAAAAAGGCAAAATGGGTTTTGGTTGAACGGAGGGGGCCGTCCAGCTTAGCCAAAAAGGCGAGCTTTTTTTCTCATAGGTTCTAGGGGGAAAAAAGAAATTCGAACGCGTCTGTATTGGCTAATTTAAAACAGGCCCCTTTTATTTGACCAATGGGAGAGCGAGCGACGCCCCCTAGGGGTTTTTTCTAAGCAATCGAAATAAATTACAGGGCCCGAAAAAATAAAATTTTTAAACATACAAAAGTTTCCCAATGTGTATATAAAACGAAAAAAAATAGGGGTAACGAAAAAAAAATATTAATCAATAAAATCGGTTTATTTCTTTATTTTCGTTACCCAAAGGATCAATAGTATGGGTGAAAACGAAAAAAAAGAAATAAACAGATTTTTTGTTTTAAATTTTTTTTTTTTTCGTTACCCCCATATTATTATTTTTTATTACCATCGGGACAACTTCTGTGGTTTATGGATTTCGGCCTGTAATTTTTTTGATTGCATAGAAAACCCAAAAGGAGGGCTCGCTTCCTTTGGTCCAAATTTAACCCCCTTTTTTTAAACTTACCCAATCACAGAGTGCGCTCAAATTTCTTTTCCCCATAGAAAACTCTTGAGAAAATAGCTCGCGTCTGTTGGCTAAAACTGGGCGAGCCCCCCCGCTTTAACCAAACAGCTCGTTTTTGCCTTCTTACTGATTTTGAACTGTCCCCCTTTGAATATGATTGGTCAATTTTTTTTCCTAGGTTATAATGGGCATTATCGTCCTATTCTGATTGGCTGGGTTTTTGCCCACCAAGGGGAAAAGCTTAAACAATTTGATTACGATTTCCCCCCGTTCCTCTATTGCCCAATTCCCTATGTACGCCGGGTTTGGCGACAAAAACCCCTTGTTGGGTTTTTAACTGCTTTATTTGTAAAAAGGGTTCTGCTCTTTATTGATAAAGGTTTTACATTTAATAAAATAAAATTTTTTTATTCTACTTCATGCCGCACGGGGTGAGAGCCCGGGTTTCAGAGCGCCCATCTCTCCATAGACTATAATGGGGGAAATACTCGGCTCTGATTGGCGGGGTATCCAAACCCCACTAGCTCGCCAACAGCTTTTTCTGTCTTTTTACTGTATTTTGAACTGCCGCCTTTGTTTTTTATTTGGTCAAAACTTTTCCCCTGGAATAAGGGTTCTTTTTCGCTCCTATTTGATTGGTTGGTTCTGCCGACCAAAAGGAAAAGCTAAAACAATTTGAATTTCTGTATTTCCCCGGGTTCTCTCTATTGCAATTCCCCTTATTAGCCCGGGGCCGGGGCAAAGCGTTTTCGGGATTTAATTGATTTATGTTTATAGAAGGGTTCAGGGCTTATTGAAATGTTTTAATTTAAAATTTAAAAAAAATTTTTTGATTAATATTCATGCCAACCCGGCTGAGTGCCGGATTCCAGTGGCCCCCTTCCATAGACTATAAAGGGGGGAAATAGCTCGCGCTCTGATTGGCTGGGAGCCAGCACCCCTAGCTCAGCCATCGCCTTTTCTGTCTTTTTTACTGTATTTTGTATCCCCCCCCTGGATTCTGATTGGTCAAATTTCCCAAACTAATTGGGTCTTTGCGCTCCTTTTTTGATTGGCCGGTTTATCCCGACAATGAAAAGGGTTTTTAGAATTTTAATTACTGTATTTTCCCCCAAAATTTCCAATATAAAATCTTGATATTGGCTGTTTGAGTTTTGGAAAGTGATTTTTTTTTTTTAAAATTTTGTTTATTTTTTTACGTTTATCTTTCTGACACTATTTTGCCTTTTTAAAAGGGGATTTTTTCGGAAAATTTCCCTGCTGCACGGAGCGGAGCGCCGAGATTTTTTTGTAGCGATTTCTATTGCTTCCTGCATGTTTGATCCTTTTTCACTTCGCCCTGCCGGGCATTTACACCAAAAAAAAACAGGGCTGCCTTTCGGACTGCCAAAGCGCTGCACTGCCCCTCGTTTTGGGCCGACTCGCCATCGAAACATGCCTCGGAGTTTTTAGCGCGCCGCATCCCGCCCCGGAACGCCTACCCCGCACCCACACCGCACCCACTGCCCGCCCCTTCATGCGGGGCGCAGCTGAAAGTGGCGAACACTGCGCCTAACACTGCATCCCTGCCTCCGACAGCGGGATTCGGGCTGGGAGGCGCAGTATACGCCATAAAACAGGCGAAAAGCCCGATTATACATGTCGCCCTAAGTGTGGGTATGAACTGCAGTTTGGGCGCATCACATGGCATAAAAGGGTGGGAGCGCTATTTGGCTTTTGGAACACAGATTTGTTGGGTGCCATGTCACATTTGCAAAGCCCCTAAAGTACCAGAACATGTGAAAACTTTCAGAAGTCAACCCATTTTGGATTCAACACCCCTCAGGAAACTCATCTGGGCATTTTGGCTCCACAGGTGTTTTACAGTTTTTTTTTAGCATTGGGCCATGAAAATAAACAAGAAACCTGCAATTCTGCTATTGTTTTTTAGGTTTTATTTTAACAGCGTGTGGGGTCGGTTGGTACAATTACAATGATATAAATTTTATTTAGTTACAAAAAAGTTATGTTGTCGTAGTCTAACAGCCATCACTTTTTTAGTTTTCTGTATATGGAGATAATTAAAGGCTTATTTTTTGCGAGATGAGCTGATGTTTTCATTGTCACCATTTTGGGGAATATATGACACTTTTAGCACACTTTAACAAGGTTTTATCAAGAAACAAAATACAGTAATTGTGGTAGTGTTTTTTTGTTTTATTTTTACTGCAGTCAGAGTGCGGTTTAAAGGACAAGGTAACTTTACTCAGCATGTCAATTACAATTACAGCAATACCAAATTTATTTATTATAGGTTTTACTGCTTTTACAAAATACAAACACTTTTATTTTGAAGAGAAAACACGTTTTCACATTGCCTTCGTTTTAAAGCCATAACTTTTTAACTTTTCTGTGTACGGAGCTGTGTAAGGGCTTGTTTTGTCATTTTCATTGGTGTACTATTTTGGGAAACACATGAATTTTGATCTTTATAAAAAAAAATATTTAGTAAAAATATTAAAACTGAAAATGTTGGCCCTTTGAAAAGTAGTGAGAGAGTTATTGTAGAGGGTGATGAGGAGAAAGGAAACCTACTGAACAATTTTCTCTCCACTGTATTTACCAAGGAAAATGACCTTCCTGTTGATGAGCAGAGGGATGAGGTAAACTTCACCTTAAATATTTCTTGTCTAACCCAGGAAGAAGTGCAGCTCTGCCTCAAAAGGATTAAAATAGGCAAATCACTAGATTCTGATGAAATACACCCTCTTGTCTTAAGGCTATATCTACATACCTAAGTTAAAATACCATTGGAAATCAGATGATATTTTATCTGTGCTGCACCAAGGTTTTTGGTGCATTTTTTGTGTGAAAAAACAGTCGGAGTTCCTGTGGCCCCATACATTGAGGGCTACGGGAATACGAGGTGAATACAACTGAAGATAGAATATGTTCTCTCTTCCGCTGGGCGGAAGGTGGTTTAGAGAACCCACAATAGAAAATCCGTTAGACTACAGTACAGATTTTCTATTGAGGTCTACACAGCACTGCTTATAGTCGGTGTTTTGGTGGATTCTAAATACTGAAACTGCCAAAAAGTCCAATGAAAAACCTGTGTAAACATACAGACTAAGGGAATTTATGTGATAGACAGGCCCCTATTCTTAATAATAATGGACTGTATAGTAACTGGGTATGTCCCAAAGGATTGGCACATAGCAAATGTGGCGCCAATATTCAAAAAAGGGTCAAAAAGTGATCCTGGAAACTATAAGTCGGTAAGTATACCCTCTGTCGTAGATAATATTTTGAAGGTTTTCTAAGACATGCTATCCTGGAGTATCAGACTGAAAATAAATGTATAATTTCATTACAGCATGGGTTTATGAAAGGTCAGTCATGTGAAACCAATCTCATCAGCTTCTATGAGGAGCTTAGTTCTAAACTGGATCGAGGTTAAGCATTGAATATCATATATCTAGATTTTTCTAAAGCAGATACTGTGCCACATAAAAGGCTAGTTAATAAAATGAGAATGCTTGAACTGGGGGAAATGTTTGCAAGTGGGTAAGTAACTGGCTCAGTGTAAGAAAACAGGTGATGATTAATTATACATTCTCGGACTGGATTCCTAGTAACTAGTGGGGTACCACTGGGGTCAGTATTGGGCCCTATTTTCTTTAATGTATTCATTAATTATCCTTACACATGAATTGCACAGTAGAATATCAATCTTTGCAGATGATAGTAAGCTCAGTAAACTAATCAACACAATAGAGGATAATTTTTTATTACAAAGGGATCTGGATAAGTTGGAGGCCTGGGCAGAAAAATGACAGATGAGGTTTATCACAAATAAATGGAAGGCTATACATATGGGAAAATGCTGGGTAAAGGTGATACGGAGAAGGACTTGGGAATAATAGTGGACAGTAAACTTAATTGTAGCAGATAGTGTCAGGCAGCAGTTGCCAAGGCAAATAGGATCATGGGGTCTATTAAAGGTGGCATAATAACAGGGTATGTCCCAAAGGATTGGCGCATAGCAAATGTGGTGCCGATATTCAAAAAGGGTTCAAAAATTGACCCTGGAAACTGTAGGCCGGTGAGTTTAACTTCTGTTGTGGGTAAAATATTTGAAGGTTTTCTAAGAGATTCTATCCTGGACTATCTCACTGAAAATAAATGTATAACGTCGCTCAATGCATGGGTTTATGAAGGATCGGTCCTGTCAAACTAATCTCATCAGCTTCTATGATGAAGATCGTTCTAGACTGGATCGGGGTGAGACATTGGATGTTATATATTTAGATTTTTCTAAAGAATTTGAAACTGTGCCACATAAAAGTTTAGTAAGTAAAATGAGAATGCTTGGACTGGGGGAAAATGTTTGCAAGTGGGTAAGCAACTGGCTCAGCAATAGAAAACAAAGGGTGGTAATTAACAGTACATACTCAGACTGGATCCCTGTTACTAGTGGGTACCACAGGGCTCAGTATTGGGCCCTATCCTCTTTAATATTTTCATAGATGATCTTAAACATGATTGCACAGTAGAAGATCTTTGCAGATGATACTAAGCTCTGCAAAGTAATAATGTGTTATAACAAAGGGATCTGGATAAGTTGGAGGCCTGGTCACAGAAATGGCAGATGAGGTTTAACACAGATAAATGTAAGGTTATGCACATAGGGAAGAAAAATCCATTACACGATTACATGTTAAACGGAAAAACGCTTGGTAAAAGTGACATGGAGAAGGACTTAGGAATCCTGGTAGACAGTAAACTTAACTGTAGCAGCCAGTGTCAGGCAGCAGCTGCCAAGGCAAATAAGATTATGGGGTGTATAAAAAGGGATATAGATGCACTTGAGGAGAGCATTATTTTGGCATTATACAAGTCACTGGTTAGACCACACATGGAATATTGTATACAGTTTTGGGAACCAGTGCACAGGAAATACATTGAAGAGCTTGAACAGGTACAAAGGTGGGCAACAAAAATAATAAAAGGACTGGGTGGACTGTAATACCGAGAAAGATTAGCAAGATTAGTGTTATTTAGCTTCGAGAAAATACGGCTTCGGGAGGACATAATAAATATGTTTAAATATATTAAAGGTCAATAGAGAGATCTCTCCCAAGATTTATTTATACCCAGGACTGTATCCAGAACAAGGGGACATCCTCTAAGTCTTGGGATAAGAAAGTTTCTACATAAACATAGAAAGGGATTCTTTACTTTTAGAGCAGTGAGACTGTGGAACTCTTTGCCAAAGGAAATTGTCATGGTGAATTCAGTAACAGAGTTCAAAAAGGGTTTGGATGCATTCCTGGAGTGTAATAATATAACAAGTTATAGTGACTAGGATTCTGGACAAGGGTCATTGATCCAGGGATTTATTCTGATTGCCAGATTGGAGACGGGAAGGAATTATTTCCCTAAAATGAGAACAATTGGCTTCTACCTCATGGGGTTTTTTTGCCTTCCTCTGGATCAACACTTAAGCAAAATAGGCTTAACTGAATGGACGTCTTTTTTTTGGCCTTACAAACTATGTAACTATATGACTATATAAACATAAAAAGGGATTCTTTACTTTAAGAGCAGTGAGACTGTGGAACTATCTGCCAGAGGAACTTGTCATGGTGAATTCAGTAACCGAATACAAAAGGGTCTGGATGCATTTCTAGAGTGTAATAATATAAAAGGTTATAGTCACTACGATTCTGGAAAAGGGGCGTTGATCTATGGATTTATTCTGATTGCCAGATTGGAGTTGGGAAGATTTTTTTTTCCCTAAAATTGAAGACAACTGGATGGACTTCTGTCTTTTTTCAGCATTACAAACTAAGGAAAAAATAAGGAAAATATAGCAATCCTGATAGTATTTTTATTTTATTTTTTTACAGCACTCACTGTGTAGTATACAAGACAAGTTAATTGCTGGGCGATACTATTATGGCAATACTCGATTAATATTGTTTTTTATGTTATAGCAGTTTAAAATACATTTTTATTGTTTATAACAATATTTAAACAAACTTCAGGGCTTTTTTTTAAAGACAGTTTTCATTGATACCACTTTTTTTACTGCATTCATTATGTGGGTTAAATAACATGACAGATACAAAGGTTAGGTGATTATGCATGTTGTGATACAAAATATGTGCAATTTGTATTTGTTCAATAATAACCATTTGTAATGGGTGTACATGTCTTACTATATTTTTATAATTTTTTCATCTTTTACTTTTTATTTGTTTATTTTTACATTGTTTACACTTGTCCTACCATGGGATTATACTCAGTAATTGTTAGATCCCTTGTTTAAAACATTTCAGTACTTGTGTCTACTGCAATGTGTTATTCCAACTGTCATTCAGCCTGTCAGGCACTGCCCAGAGGTCTACATTATAGACAACTCAGAGGTATTTGTTTGGCAGCTACCGGCACCCCTGCCCCTCCCTCTGTCAAACTTCTCAGGTGTTGCGGTTGCTATTTACTGCGGGAGCTAAGGGGACTAAACCATAACTACAGGAGTTGGCCGTCTATCACTGCTGTGCTTCCGCAGCATTCCTGTGGGCACAGTTTCTGTACACGCATCATCACCATGATGTTTCTGTACTTCATGGTGTGTTAACCTGCCAGACACCATGACATACAAAAACATCATGGTGGGGGGTGGGGGCAGGCAAGGGATGTAAGCAGTTACTTCTCCTGTGAGCTCTGTTGTGACGCTCCTTAAACTCGCCTCACCTAAGCCTCTGACCTGCAAGCAAGCACATTACTGGCACACCGGATTACAGCTCACTGTGTGGGTTGTTTTAAGCCCTCTCTGACCCCTGGGTGTCCTCTAGAACTGGACTTAGCCCTGTGGAAAGAGGACACCCTCAGTCCAGCTAAAAGCAGCTATTCCAGACTTCTATTTTTGTACCTGAGGATTTATACATTTTCCGAGAAATTCTGGTTCTATAATCTGCAAACCCAGTAAGGGCAAAGTTATATATAAAAAAACAACATATCTATAAGCACCTCCCCCACGTGGTATTTGTATAGTTTTTCCTAAGGTCCTGTACATCACAATTTCTGCTCTTTCTTCAATCATGGGAGGTACTTCCCAAGAACCAAAAGAATAAGCCAACCAAGCTTCCGGAATTCTTCTCCTCCTCGCAATCCAGATTCTCGACTAGAAGGGGCCTACAATTTTCTCCATTTTCCCTGACTCCTTTCTCCAAAGCAGACTCAGTAGATTTTGAACAGCATGATCTGCCTGTTTCCCAGCCTCTGACCGTATCCTCGCTCCCTAATTGATGGTAATGATGCATTAGAAGAGAAAGTTCCATATCTGGCCTCAAAAGTTCTTGATCTAGAGGACAGATCCAGGCGTAATAACGTTAGAATTCGTGGCATCCCTGAATCTAACTCGCCTGACCAGTTAAACGCATACTTAACGTATCTGATGACTCTCGACTTGCCAACTTCTTCAACTCTAGACCTAATGATCGACAGGATCCACAGGATCCCCAAACCCAAAAACCTTCCTCAACAAGTTCCGAGAGACACTATAGCCTGAATACATTTCTACAACATTAAGGAGGAATTTCTAAGGGCTTAAAGGAAGGTGAACTTGCTCCCAGATCGTTTCCAAGCAATTTCTATCTTCTCGGATTTCTCCTCTGCAACCATACTTAAAAAAAAAGATTTCCAGCCATGCAAAGAATCCTATGAGATAAGGAAATTCAACACCAATGGGGATTCCCGGTTAAATTAATTATTTTGAGGGATGGCGCCCAATTTATATGCCACACTCCAGAAGAGGCCAGCCTTACCCTGAAAAATTGGAACCTTCTATTATCAGCAGACGCTAGTCCAGTTAGAAAGAAAGAAACAAGACTTGGAATGATCACACCACTGTGGTCAGGTAAGACCACCAGATCAAGATTCAGGACTGAGAATTGATATTTCATTAGTATCCTTTAACGATGCTTTGCGATTCCATCTGTGTAATGGAGTGTCAGTCCAGAGCTTCTTCTCAATGATTTTTCTTGAGATAGGCAATTGACTTGCCCCACTGTTTATTTCCGTTTGACGGAAATACTTTCCTACTGCATTCTCTATTTTCAAACAGTTCAAATGTTGGCTTTATGTTTAGAGCTAATTCTCTTTGTGAAAGTTTATTATTGCCATGTCTTAACTTTCCTTGATCTGCTTTCATACTTTTTTTTAGAAATGTCAGTGTTGACAATACATGTGTAATCTATCTTTCTTTACTTCTCCATTATGGATATTAAATTTATGTCACTAAATGTAAATGGTCTCAATTCTCTGTTCAAGAAATCACTTTTATGGAAAGATGTTCTTGCATCTTGTGTGGATGTGGTATGCTTGCAGGAAACACACCTGCATAACAAAAACACTTTTAGACTTAAACATAAAAGGTCTCCTCTTGTGTTCCACTCTGCGCTGGATCTGAAGAAAGCTGGAGTCTCAGTTTTTATCAGTGATTCTGTCGTTTTTACCATATACAATCTGTTTTCGACCCCAAAGGACGATGCATAATTCTACAATGTACACTGAATTCTATGTTATATACACTAATAACTATCTGTGCTCCAAAGAAGCATCAGGAAACCTTTGTTTCCAGAGCTCTCACCAAAACCAAAAAGCTACTTAAAAGTAGTCTGGTGATTTGTGGAGATTTTAATATGGTAATAGACAGAACACGAGATAGATGCAAAGGTTGCTCTAAATATGCCACAGAACTTAAAAATTTTATATTGGAGGAAAATTTACATGATCCTTGTCATTATTCCCACTTGATAGAAATAGATTTCACACACTACTCTGCAGCAAGGAATACTCACTCGAGAATCAATTTTTTCCTTCTAAATAGACAAGCGCTGTTACATGTCATTAACTCAAAAATAGGACCTATCACATGATCAGATCATGTCCCAACCTATCTTACCCTACAAGATCATTTTTCCCCTCATTTTCATACCCGATTATCACCTGAACAACTTTTCACTTAAATCCATGAAAATAACCTCAGAAATTAATAATTCCCTTAAAGAATATGTCAAAAGAAACCTTGTGGTGCGCACACAAAGCGTATATAAAAGAAGTATTTATGAACATAGCAACTAGAGAAAAGCATAACAGAGAGACGACACTCACTGAACTTTTAGACAAAATTAAACAATTAGGGCCACATATATGTAAATGGTGTAGGTCTAAAACTCACTTTGTTGCCCTTAGGTTACTTTGGGCAAAAAAGTGAGTTTTAGACCTAAACCATTTCATACATGTGGCCCTTTGACTCCTAATTTAAATTAAATCCTTCACAAAACATGAGGGAAGAACTTGCCTCTCTCCGATGGCAATTGTTAACATTACATCTACAACAATATGAGAATCATCTAAATAGATTGCGTTGGAATTTCTATTTTTAAAAACAATCCAAGCCAGATCCAGAATACTGTATATTACATCCCCCAATAACACAAAAATATACGATCCACAACAATTTTATAACACATTTGCAACATACTATAGATCTCTATATAATCTTAGTTAAGACAAGAAAATTCCAGCAGTGCAAAAGGAAGATATAGAACATTTTTTAAATGAAATATGTCTCCCTTCCTTGACCAAAGATCAATTTGATTCTCTTAATCTACCTATATCACCTCCAGAAATTGAGAGGACCATCAAACAATTAAAATGCAACAAATCTCCTGGCCCAGATGGCCTATCTAGTGAGTATTTTAAACTCTTCTTACCCATCTTATCTCCACATCTGTCCCATCTCTTTAACACCATCACAACCAAAGGCACAGTACCAGCAGAGATGCTTTGTGCAACCATCTTCACTATCCCTAAGCCCGGAAAACCAACGCACCTAGTTACTAACTAGAGACCAATTTCACTACTCAACTCTGATGTCAAAATATACTCTAAAATCCTAGCAAACAGACTCATTGATATACTTTCATCTGTAATCAGCAAAGACCAGGTGGGGTTCATCAAAGACAGACAGATGAGAGATTGTATACAGCGAGTTTTGATTGTCTTGCAAATTCACAAAAGTTACCCCTTGCTCTTCTGTCTCAAGATGAAGAGAAAATATTTGACAGGATAAACTGGGACTATATGAAAGAGGTTTTATTAAAAAAAAAATTTATGGAGCAATATTTAATTCCATAACGTCTTTATACTCTCTTCCCTCTGCCAGGATCTATTCATTTCTCTAAGAAAAGTTCCCCATCTCCAATTGAACTAGACAAGGGTGCCCACTGTCACCCTTGATCTATAATTTGTATGCTGAGCCTTTAGCAGAACATTCAGAAATCCTCTCTCATCGAAAGGGATTACCATAAACAACAATACCCATATGTTGAGCCTATATGCGAATGATATTTTAATCATGTGCAACGGCCTGATAAATCCATTCCTGCATTACTTGCCCTATTGGAACGTTATGCTCATATATCATACTATAAATTAAACATAGCAAAATCTATACTTCTCCCTATAAATTGTCATTCTTCTTTAAAATCTCAACCATCCAACATTAATTTTATTTGGGCAACCTCTTTTGTCCCCTATCTAGGAATCAAAATATAGTCAAACATTAACACCACCATAGAAAAATATCTGGAAGAAATCAGTGCTTCACTATCGGAAGAAATTAATAGACAACGAATTTCCTGGCTAGCTCGCACTTATTTAACTAAGATGAGAAGAGTGAAAAAATCAGGCAATACCTTTTTTGAAGCTAACTGAGTATATTTGATGGTGAGTTTTCGAGAGTACTAGCTCTCTTCTTCAGACATGATGTTATACAATAAACTGAAAATCCACAGACTTTTTATACACAAAAGACATGGATCTTCAAAGAAACTTGGAATCTTTAAAAATAACAAAATGCAGTAAGTAGAGAAGTTATTTACAACAGGTCAAGAAATAAACAATCTGGAAACTTGTGAGGCATGACGGAGGGATCAGTAATTATTGTCCTTATCTCAGGTGTGATTTGTGAGCCTCACAGTTCCCACATAGGGCAACATGTATGAAAACTGTTTAGGTCTAAAACTCACTCTTTTGCCCATAGTAACCTACGGGCAAAAAGTGAGCTTTAGACCTAAACAGGTTCATACATGTGGCCCATAGTGTGACATGAAACTCTGATGAATATTTAGTCCATTCTGCAGGGTTTTAAATTTTTGCATTAACTTATATTCCCATTCCTTCCTCTCCCCTTGTGTCTTAAAATGTCCCATTAAGACCACAATCTGCAAATCTTCAATACAGTAGGATCCCAAGCCAGGCTGCTTCTACATGCTCCCCAAGATCCACAAAGATGACAACTCTGGGAGGCCTATCATTTCTGGCACTGGGACACTGACAGAAGACATCTCAGGTTGGGTGGAAAAGAGTATTCATGGTGGCCTCTCCATCCCAAACCTCCTGCAATACAATATTGCATCCATACTAGAATCCATATCTCTTTTATGGAACTCTTGAACTCCATGATTTGTCTCAGATAGAGAACTCCACAATTCCTAGGGGATCTTTTAAGGCTCATTTGATCGCCATGCTATGTGGCAGACATCCCACAAAATTTAAATTGTTGACACTTTCTCATGCAACATCAGTTTGACAAAAATTCATTGCTCAGAAGCATAACCCTAAAGTATATAAAGTATGTATAACTTAGCTGCCCTCTTTCAGTGATTCAAAATACAGTTCCAGAAGTCTCTATACAACTCTGGATAGACATAGGATTGAGGAAGTTAGGGACCTCTATCACTGAGGACACTTTAAGCCTTTTGACGATCTAATGCAACAATATACTATCCCCCAAAACCAAATCTTTATCTATTTACAAATCAGACATATTATACAATCATGGCAATGAAAAGATATCCCTCAATCATATTCCCCTTTCCATAACTTCCTCTGGAATAAACAAAGTCATACTAAAGGTTTATAAGCAGCATACCAAACCTTGTACGAAACAGATCTCTCTGCCAAACCAGATTACACTCTAAAATGGGAAAAAGAGTTGGTCCAATCGCATATGACAGAAAACTGGCTTAAAGCAGCTAACACTACATCCAAATTTTCAAAATGTGCCAATCATTGAATTGTCAAAGAAAGATCCATCTTCGCTGGTATCTAACCCCAACCTGCATAGCACATATCTTTACTGGATACTCCTATTTGTGTTGGAGACAATGCGGTGTTAAGGACTTCTTATTACACATGTGGTGGAAATGTCCGCTTATTCAACCACTATGGAAAGAACAGAAAACCTGCTAATTAACAACTTGAAATGAAAAATTAATCTCACACCGGAACTAGCTATTCTAGATATCACTTTTCATGACAGACCACATACATTTTGTGCAGTTCTATCTCATGGAGTAATAGCTACAACAATTATGATAGATTCACATTGGAAAACAACCCTCACTCCATCCATTGCAGAAATTATCAACAAAATAAATTTGCAATATAGCTGTAAGACTAGTTTAGTAATCCCCCCACACGCCATAGCTAGAGTTAAGAATAATTGGCTTCCTTGGACCACATCCATTTACTATAAGTAAAGAGGTAATCACAACACTTTTGTATTGAATGGAGAATAACACAGACAACTTAATCCAATATAGTTATGTAATTGAAAATGTACTGGTATATGATAAATTTGCATATTCGGCATGTATTGTTGTTATTAACTGAATCAGACATTACTAAAAATAATGGCATTGCAATTTCTCCTTTTGATGTTTTATGACATGGCATTTTGTTACTGTTCTTTATCTTTTCATTTACTTCAGATAAAGTTATATTATGTTTTGTACCATTCTTGATATGTAATAAAAGAAAAATTCTGCTGAAAAACAAAAACATCATGGTGCTGAACCACAATTAGATTATGCAGCAAGTAAAATAATCAGAACCTCTAAAGCTAGTTTATATTAAACTGAAGAGAAACTAAAGTTAAAGTGTACAGTACCTGAATTTTCAGAATAATCTGTAGTGTGCATGTACATGAAGAGCAGTGTTTATAGCCTTCATTAAACCTTTTATAAAGCATATTTTGCCCGTCTTCTCCTCTGCTTTTGCAATTTTCAATTTTCAGTTGCCCTCAAACTTAGTGGGTGGACACTAGCTGCTATGATGTTTCTCATACACTGCACTCACAGAACAGAAAATCCTGCTCTCCTGTATTTCTATAAACTGTAAATTCAGAACTGGGGTGAGATATAACAATTAGTAGAGGTGTCTCACTGAATTTTTCTGCTTCTGTCTTTCTTCTGTTATTTTTCCCCCCCCCCATCTTAAAGGAAACCTTTTAGGAAATTTTTAAACCTGTTTATCCAGCTCCCAGCCCAATCTTGTGTGGGGAGCAAAAATTTTTCAGCACTTTTTGCAGAGTAAAATTATAAAGGTTTAGGCCCAGTTTGCATCCATGTCGGAGCTTCCATCTGGAGCCTTTTGGAAGATGTCTGCCGGGATTTTTTGAAAGAAAAAAAACCAACATTTCCCCAGATGAAAAACCCAAAAACTCCCAACGGGAAACCCTATTTTTTCCCTCATGGTTTTGGGTTCTTTTTAATTTATAAAACTTAAAGCCCCAATGCTTTTGCTATTTTTTCCCCAAAATTTTTTAACCCTAAAATCTATGAAAGGCAAAACCCAGACATGTTTGTGAACCTAGTTTTAGGAGACAGAGGAGGAGGGATGGAGCACAGTAGGTTGAGCAAGAGACATTTTTTTCTCTGATTAAGATATACTTCAGAGATTCTTGTATTGTTGTCAAATGTTTTTAAAACCCCGTTTTTTAAAAAACCTAGTGCCCAATTTTAAAAAGTTTAAAATTTCTAAAAAAATTTCTGAACCTGTTTTAAAAACTTTTTGGTGGGGAAAAAAAAATGTGCAGTATATTCAAGAAAGAAAACTATTTATTTGCTTTTTATAGTCTATATCCACAATTTGAATGCATTTTAACATTTGTATTGGGGGAGCAAACTGTACTTAGATCCCCCATAAACACACAAGTTTTTGAGCGTTTATTTTTCGCAAAGTTAAAAAATCGGGCACAGTTTTTATGTTTACCCGAAATTTTTAAAATCTTTGCGAAAATTTTTGGTTTTAAAATCTGTGCTTCATCTTAAGCCCCGCCCCTTTTTTGGCGCTTCCTGTCATTTTGGGGGCCAGAAAAATCACTTCCCAGAATAGAGAAAGGGTGGGTTGTGTGGGGTTTTTCATCCCGGGATGTTTAAGGTTGGGCAAATTGGGCCCTGGAAAAATCCCATAAACCCTCTTTTTACATAAACCCGCTTTTCCCCTTTTCACCCTCAGTGCCCTCCAGCGTCTCAGACCCAGAAGGACGTGGGGCTCGGGCCTTGTGCCCAAAACCCAGCTCGGGCAAAATTTTATTCTTTTTCCCTTCACAAGAAACCTCTACTATTAGCTTTTGAATCCTTACAATTTAGTTAGATTAGAGATTGGGAAAATTTATGAAGTTAGGTAAGAATTTTAAAAAAGGGCCTCTACCCTGTAAAAAATCACGGGGGGGAGCGGAGGGGGGGGGGCCCCCCCGGGGGGAACACAGACAAGCTCTATAAAGAATAAATGGTTAAAGTTTCACCAAAGACTTAGTGTAGACATTGCAATTTTTTTTTTTTTTTTTTTTTTTTTTTTCAAAAGCTTTATTAATTTAAAAGTTTTCTATTGAAAAAATTTCCTTTGGGTATTGGGCAACCCCGAACTTTAAAAGGGTACACATCTTTTCCCAGTAACTTCGGTCTCTTTGTTAGGTGCAAAAAATCAACTTTTATTATCATATTCCTTTTTAGATAGGGGGTTCCCTTTTCAATTTTTTCCCATTCCACCTTTGTTTATATACCACCTTGCAAATTAAATTTTGAATCCAGCAATTTTTTATTTACACAGGTGAATTTAAAGGTGCCAAAAAAAATCCCTTTATTATACCCAATACATAACAAATACTTTGTCTTTTTTACTTTGGGGCACTAAGCTTTGTTCAAAATTTAGGCAGCTTGGGAAATTAAAAAACTTTAATCCAAACAATTTTATTTTGTCCCCCACAAAGGGGAATTTGAAAGGTGCCAAAAAATTTTCTTGTAATTTTACAATACATAACCCGAAACGGGGTCCCTTTTGGGGTTTTTGGGGCACTACACTTTTTTCAAATTTAGGCAGCTTGCACTTAAATCTAATCCAGCAATTTTTTACCACCACAGGGGAATTGAAAGGTTCCAAAAATATCTTGGTTTTTATACGAATACAATTTCAGATACGTTTTTTTTCACTTTGGGGGGCAGGCCAGCTTTGTTGAAAAAGATCTACTTTTTCAGTTAAATTTGAATCCAGCAAATTTTGGGGATTTACCCCAGGTGGAAAATTTTTAGGTTTCCAAAAAAAAACCTTTTAAATTTTCCGAATACATTTCAGATACATGTTTTTTCACCCTTTTGGAGGAGCCAGCTTTTTTGATAGATCTACTTTGCAAATTAAATTTGAAACCAGCAATTTTTTTTGTCACCACAGGTGAATTGATAGGTGCCAAAAAACCTTTTATTATCCGAATTTCATTTTAATTTCGGGTTTTTTTTTCCCCTTTTTGGGGCAGGCCGCCTTTTTTTGATAGATCTACTTTTTTCAGTTAAATTTGAATACAGCAATTTTTTAGTCACCCCCAGGGAATTGATAGGTGCCAAAAAAAACCTTGGGTTTTTTCCGAATAAAAATTTTAGATAAAGTGGTTTTTTTTACTTTGGCGCAGGCCACCTTTTTTGATAGATCTACTTTTCAGTTATATTTTAATCCACCCAATTTTTTTTTGATTTGAAAAGGGGTTTGAGAAAAGCTTTTTGATTTGCCATCTTTTAAAAAGAGACTTTTTCCCAAAAAATCTTTCCCTAACCCTTTTCAAAATTTTTTTAATTTTTGAACATGGGGCGAAAATTCAGGTTTGGGGAAAGCGAGCAAAGAGGGGGGTGGATAAAAAGGTAGAGGGCCGAGAGAAGGGGGCTCCTTCCAGTGCTGGGGGACAACACGCATGCCAGCGGATCGTCCCGTTGCCCGGAACCGGGCAGGCCTGGTTTATCGCTGGGTCAGGGGGCCCCGTGAATCTCAGTAACGAACACGTCGCCAAAAAGTCCTTCTGTGGTTAATTGGGAACCCCCGCCCCAACCCCGCATCTTACCCCCTCGTCCTCCCAGTCACGGCCACAAATGTCGCATCAGCACATCAGCAAACCGTCCCCCAAAATTAAGCAGCCCAAATGGGCAACTCCTGTACCCACCACTGGGATTAAACCATTTTCCCGAAAAACCTCTTTGAAGCAAAATGCGGGGGGGGTCAGAAGGCAAAGTTAAAAGATCAAGAGGCCCCAAAAAGGGTGATTTTTTCTCTCTCTGACGCCCAGTTTTCTGATGTCCCTCAAGGAGGAGAATGGGGAAACCGGGCCCAAACCCGGGAAAAACCCCCCGGGGGGGGGTTTCCCGGAAAAGCCTTGCAGCCCCCCTTGCTTTTAAACCCGCAGCTCCCCCGGATGCAGAATGTTAGGACCCACGAAGCACCCCCGTGTTGAAGATGAAGGGGAAAAGACATTGCGGAAACCAAAAGTGGTCTTTTCAGCCCGAAATTTCTTGCGAACGCTATCACTGGAAAGGGGGAGGAAGAAAATGGGGTAGTGTTTAGTACGGGTTCTGCCCTCAAAAAGGGGGGAGGGTGGTCCGGGGGGAAAATCCGCGATATGATTTTCCCCAGCCAAAAGGGCACGCAAAAAACCCCCCTCCCCCCTTATCGCCGTCAAAAAGGTTTCCCGGGGCCCTTTTCCAAGCCTGGGCCCTTTTTTGAGCAAAGGGCCCCGATTCACCCCCCGAAGTCATAAGCCGCCTAAAGCCGTTAAAAAGCATAAGTAGGGGGCAAGAACCCTTTGGTGGGGTTAAAACCCCCACCAACATGCTAGTCCCATGCAGCGAATGCAAAAGTTTTTAAAAGGAGGCAACACTTGGCCAAAAAAGGCCAGAAATGACGGGCCGGGGGCCCCAAAACCCCTGTCCCCCCCTTTGTTTTCCGCCTCCTACTCCTTTCCCCCACCACCAACGTTCCCCCAACTGCCCATGTCTCTCGATTTTGATTTAGGGATCAGCCTCCGCTTCCAAACCTCCACCGTTTCCCCCCCCCCCCCCCCCGATACCCAAACCCCAAAAAAAAAACCCAAGACCCATCCTTTCCCCTTCTCCCCCTTCCCCCGTTTGACGACCTGCAAAGCTGTAAAACACGGCCCGTCCCCAAACACCAACCTTTCTGTCCCCCTTTCCCGGTTTTGGAGCAGGGAAAAACACTTTAAAAAACCCAAAACCCTTTCCCCAAAACCCAAAAACCTGAATGCCGGCATTGCCCGGCTTTTGGCCTTGGAAATGTTGCCTTTACTGTCTGGTGGGACACAGATGGGTTCCGCCACGTCATGGCCCTTGCCTGCCCCCAATACCAGATGCCGAGCAGGCATTTCTTTTGCCAAAAAAGCCGTCCCTGCCCTGCCAGCCACGTGTCATCTAAAATTTCAAGCGCGTTGTCTGCATCTGTGTCCGGAAAAGTCCATCTGACCACCGACACATGGACTATGTAAGCACGGCCAAGGCCGCTATAAATCTCTGTGACAGCTCACTGGGTGAGCTGGGGGATGTCTTACTGGGGTGAACGGTAGGCTCTCAGGCTCGGCGCACCTCTTTCAAAACCGCAGGATTGTGCAGTGGTCTTTCCCCCAAGGTCTCTGGTGGCATCACGTGCCCAGAGAAACAGCCGTGTTGAAATTAATCTGTCCTTATGGAGACTGATCCACCCACAGTCAGGGGAGCTGTGGGGCGGCTCTCCGCAACGAGAACCGAGCGCTGGCTGGGTGGCCAAGAACCTTGTTGCCAGCAAGGTGGTGTGCGATAACGGCGTAAGTCTGCTGGCCGCCCTAGATTCAGTAGACTGGAGCACATCCCTTGCTGGCACATGTCAATGAACCTTCGTCGTCCAGTAAATTATCTAAAGAGCTAACTGGTCTGGACTGCCTGCTTAGAGGAAAGGCTCGAAGTCTAAGTTCGCACTTCCGCCGTATCGGCCCAAAATGAACCCTGCTTCGATCCCGCCTGGCTTGTGCGTTGCAGTTGTCAGCTCGGCTCCCGTCAACCAGACTCATTGTTGACGTGGCAACACCGCCTGGAGAATTCCCACCCCTCACATGCTCCACGTTTGTGGCAGCAGCGCAATGCCGATTTCTCATATTGCGAAAGTAGACACCTGAGCCATGACAAGCAGCGGTGTATGGCGGACCCGTCGGGGTGTTGACCACCAAGAGTGGAGGCAGGTGAAAGATCTCTATGCATCATCGCATGGGCCCAGTTTTGAAGAAGTCCACCAAAATGGTCATGTGCGGACCAATGATGCCCTTGTGAGAGCATTAGCATTGTGTGTGAACATTAGTTCTGGAATGATCGTATGGAGACACTCCTGAAACAACAGGTCCACCCAGCGAAACGGAGGAGGAGACGACACAGATGGCGGACACGGAGAGCCTTTCTCTTCTCTCCCGTCAATCCACAAGTGCCCGACAGTTTTTCACAATTTCACATCTTCATTAGGCAGTGGTTCCGGGGTCCAGAGCTATTGCAAGGTGGCGCATCACAGCTCTCAGAGGGTGCAATCATACTCAGGCAAGTCAGGGCTGTGTTGAAGCTGGCCGGAGGCAGCGGAGGAGGAGAGGAGGTATTATCCTAGACACCGGAGACGTTACCTGACGTCCCTGCCTTGAAAGAGGTATGGCGTGAATTTGAGGCGGAGGAGGAAGATGAGGAAGGATCAGTTTGCTAGTGCCCCCGACCCAGAGGCCCTTTGGAAACAAGCACCATCTCTCACATGAGTGCTTGGATGCTCCATTTTCCTCTTTTTCCTCCAACATGATCCTCGCATTAAGGCCATCAAAATGAACAACAGTACTGGGTGGCCACCCTCCTGGATCCCCGGAACAAACAAAACTCAGACTTTTCTTCCACCCACGCCAAATAGAGAAGTAAAATCAGGAACTGGAATCCTTTGCTGATTGATCAACTGAGACATCTGTTTGCTGTACTTATCTATCACGTTCCCCCAAATGTCACGGTGGAACATCCAATCAGCGACGTGACGCAGTAGAGTGCCAAAGTAGCCGTGCGGCAAGCAGCAGCAGCAAGCAAGGTTGGACAGAAGCCTAATCATTATTTACCACCTCACCAACGCATCAATGCTAGGCACACAATGCCAACACACAGAGACAACTAAAGATCATGGTGCACGACTATCTGCGTCTCAACAACACAACCGATGTTTTGGTATGTGTTCCGGACAACCAATAGACTTCTGGGTATCCAAAATGGACGAATGGCCCGAGCCTCCGCTCGCCACGCCATAGAGGTGTTGTCCTGCCCAGCAGCCAGCGTCATAACTGAGCAGGAAACCTCAGCAAACAGCTGTGAGGAGTCATTACAGACAAAAAAACGCATTCCCGGCTTTCCACAGATAATGTGGATCGTTTGACATTTCATCAAAATGGAATCACAGGCATGGATCACTGATGATGTTTGGCCCCAATATGCCGAGGTCACCAATTAGTTGCCGGTCTACTTCACTTCCTCTTCAAACACAGAAATAGTCCATCTGAAAAGACTTTTTTTTAAAATGATCATCTTCTTAACTACTGCAATTTTATTCTCTTTTCCCACAAGTTTCAATTTTGCTGGTATATTGCTGTGAGGAGACTGTAAAAGTCAGGAAGGTTTCATAACAACACCGAATTCCATTTTCTCACTTTATCTTTAGAAGTTTTCCGCATTGTTCAATGGTTTTGAGGATCATGTTGCTGTGAGATACAGCTATAATTACTGGTCCTTTGGAACAGAATTGTGGCTTTTTAAGTGGCATTTCTCCCTCACAAAACAATTTTTAATAGTGTGCTGAGAGAAGTCATATTTATAAATTTTTTGGTGGGGTCATGTAGCTGTGAGATAACAACAATAATCATGTCCTGTTGGAACAAGAATGTGGCTTCTAAGTGGCATTTCATCCTCACAACTAATTTTTAAACTAGTTCTGAGAAGATCATTTTAAATATTTTGGTCATGCTGGCTGCATTGAAAACAGCACACTACAGGTCCTATTATAAAAAATGTTGTTTCTCTAACAGACATTTGTTCTTCCATCATTGTTCCAAATTGGCTCAAGGAGTCATGCTTTGAATTTTTGGGGGCATTTTTGCTTGAAATGCAGCTATAATCTACAGGTCCATAATATAAAAAAAAAATGTTTTTTTCTAACAGACATTTGTTCTTCCACAATTGTACAAAGTGGCTCAAGGGTCATGCTTTGAATTTTTGGGGGCATTTTGCTTTGAAATGCAGCTATACTTCAGGTCCTATTATAAAAAAAAATTTCAAGAGTGGCTCACAATTGTCAAGAGTGGCTCAAGGGTGATGGTGCTGTCAGAAACAGGAATAGGTAGGACACTGTTAACGGACACATATTGCAAAATGACTTGTTTTTGCAAGATCTTTAACATAGTTATCATCCCTGTATTAAAGAAAACCCCAAATTTAATACAATTAAAAAAAGAGAAACAAAGACATGGTGGGATTTCATCCTATTTTAAAATGTGTTTCTAGAATTAAAACTACTAAAAAAACTTGCATGTAAAAAATAGCTGGAAAAAAAAAATTCCTCTGAATTGTACAAGGGAGGTACAGGAAAACTTGACCAGATGTAGGTTATTCAGAGGACATGGGAGTATGGAGCCGGACAGAGAACAAAGTAAAAAGACAATTTAATCCAGCACGAAGAGTAAAAATAGAAAAATAAATCCAAGAAAAAAGGCACCAGGGTGGAACAGGAGCGTTAACCACCAGTATTTCCAAGTGAAGCTCAAATTGGTTGCACTCATACGGAGGGGCAAGCGCTACCCAGGACAGGGACAGTATATGTCCAGTGAAACTAAAAATGGTGGTTGAAAGGACTCCCATTTCCGGCACTTTTTAATCTGTGGGTCAACAGGGTTTTAATGGTCAAATTCTGCGGTAAAAGGACAGATAAAGTTAATGTCCAGTTCAACTAAAATGGTGGTTCAAAGACTCCTTTTCCCGGCACTTTTTAATTTGGGGGTCAGACAGGTTAATGGTCATACTGCGGTCCAGGACAGGTATAGTCAATGTCCAGTTCAACTAAAATGGTGGTTGAAAGACTCCTATTTTTCCCGGGACTTTTTAATCTGTGGGTCAACAGGTTTAATGGTCATTCTGCGGTACAAAGGGCAGATATAGTTAATTTTCAGTTCAACTAAATTTGGGGGTTCAAGACTCCTTTTCCCGGCACTTTTTAATTTGGGGGTCAGACAGGTTTATTTGGGCATACTGCGGTCCAGGAAGGTATAGTCAATGTCCAGTTCAACTTTAATGGTGGTTGAAAGACTCCTTTTCCCAACACTTTTTAATCTGTGGGTAAGACAGGTTTAATGGTCATTCTGCGGTACAGGGCAGATATAGTCAATGTCCAGTTCAACTAAAATGGTGGTTCAAAGACTCCTTTTTCCGGCACATTTTTTAAACTGGGGTCAGGCAGGTTTGGGGGTCATGCTGTGGCCCCTGACAGGTATATTTAATGTCCAGTGAAACTAAAATGGTGGTTGAAAGACTCCTTTTTACGGCACTTTTTAATCTGGGGTCATGCAGGTTTGGGGCTCATGCTGTGGCCCAGGACAGGTATAGTCAGTGTCCAGTGAAACTAAAATGGTGGTTGAAAGACTCCTTTTCCCGGCACTTTTTAATCTGGGGTCATGCAGGTTGGGGCTCATGCTGTGGCCCAGGACATGTATAGTCAATGTCCAGTTCAACTAAAATGGTGGTTGAAAGACTCCTTTTTGCGGCACTTTTTAAATCTGGGGTCATGCAGGTTTGTGGCTCATGCTGTGGCCTAGGACAGGTATATTCTATTTCCAGTGAAACTAAAATGGTGGTTGAAAGACTCCTTTTTGCGGCACTTTTTAAATGTGGGGGTCATGCAGGTTTGGGGCTCATGCTGCGTTCCAGGACAGGGATATTCAATGTCCAGTTCAAGTAAGATGATGGTTCAAATCATACTCCCTTCTGGCACTTTTTAATTTGTGGGTGATGCAGGTTTAAGGGTCATGCTGTGGTACACGACAGGGATAGTGAATGGTGTGTGATTTTTGTTCTGTGGCTTTTATACCCTGGGTGTGTTGCCTAGGATGTTGCACGTATCCATTTGACTGTTGTGGATGTTAATTTCAGCTTCTCTAGCCCTGTTTGGGTGTAAGAATGAAGGTGTTGTTGCTCTCCCATAGACTTTAATGGTCATCGCTCATAATCGACCACTCACTATCGACTATCTTGTCGATGATGGTCGACTATCCACCATCGACCGATGTCGATGGTCAACGTAATCGCTCAACACTAAACACTACAACTGAACATTTTGTTCGGTAAAAGTACAGGAGGTCCTGGTATCCCACATTATTGCTATCTGAAAGCAGTTTTGCTAAGAAGAGTGGACTGACACTGCCTCAAAAGAGCAAATATAAATGATCTACTTAAAGCCACCTTCTACTTTTTAACACCTATTAATTGAATGCTGAAAATTTTATTAATGTCTGATCTAGTTTGTGTGATAATTATTCACAGTTTCTAAGTTTAATGGAATTTCATTGCCTAATTCCAGATGATACAATCCTGTAATCATGTGATCACTCAGGTGTAAATCCTACAGTTATCATAGCTTTCTCATACAATGAGCTGTAAAATAAAAGTAACAATAATACCATATCCATTGACAGGACATAGATGGTTTTACAACAATGCAATTTTCACTGTAATGACAAATCTACATCAAAGAAACAATTGTATATTATAAATTTAAAAAACAGGGTTTCAAAAAGGTTAGTCGCATTTTATTTTCAGTACAAATGATTATTAGTATTATCTTAAAATCTAATAAAGGAAAATATTTTGATTATGAGTTGGATTCTGAAGCTTGATTATTTCCTAGTGTAGAAGAATATTTTATTAAAATTAAATGCCACTACATCTAAATATATTAACACATTGGGAGAGATTAATTAGTAGTTTTATGAGATGCATTCATTTATGAGGTTGTGAAAATTGTGCCACAGATGTGACATACATAGTCGAGTCACATTATTATGAAGATATTATCCAAAGTAAACAAAATGTGCAGCAGAGGAAGCTAGATGGGCTGGGAGTTACTCAGTAAGGATTTTGTAGGTTGTCACTTGTATCTGGGGCCATGCTGACTTCATCCCACAGGTGCTGGAGAGTGCGTGGGGGAGGATCTGTACAGTGAACATGGCCATCGAGGTGGTCCCACAGATGCTCAAAAATTAAGGTTCAAGTCTAGAGAATTAGAGAACCAAAGTATTATTTGAAATTCTTGGTCATGCTTTTCTAAACAATGTTGGATATTTCTGTCCATGTGATATGTCACAGTGTTTTGATGAAAGTTTCTATTCACCCCATGAAAGGCAATCAGCATGGATGGGTGTATGTGACCTGCAAGGATGGATATATGCCCAAATTGGTTCAGTTTTGGTTAAAAGTGCCTCCCACTTGGATGAGAACGCAACAAAAAAAATCTTGTTTTCTTCCAGTAAAGGTTGCAGAGTGTTTGTTCTTTGAGGTTTCTCCCCTGATATGCCAAGGTTCATCCAATCAATGAAGCATAAAATATGACTCATCAGAGAAGACAACTCTTTGCCAATCAACAGAGGTCCAATATCCATACTGCCATAAAAATGGAAGCTATTCTGCCAATGCAATATCATTTTAAGATTATGGAGGGGAGAGTTTGGAAAAGATTCTCCAGCACTACTCAGATTTTTTGCAAAAAAAGTTATGTTTATTAAACAATAAACGTGGTGAACATATCTCCATTGCGAAACAAAGTACTTATGCAGTATAGATAATCCAGACTAGAGAATACTTTCCGCCTGATGGCCTTTATCAGTCTTGTCTGACAAGGAGCAATTAGGCAGCAAGAGTAGAGGAGATGTCTCCCTCTATAATCTATCCTTAATGCAGCAGCTCAACACGTTTCTGTCTAGATAACTGCCCTGGTTACCCAAAACCAGCTGATAACTTGAAACAACTTGGAACAGCTTTGGAACAGAACTAGAAACAAACTTAAAAAAGACTAGATCAAATGTAGCTTGAAAGAGAGTCCACAGAACACAGGAACTGAGCAGACACATACATAGTCTATACTATGCTGACATTCAGATCAAGAATGAGAGAGCTTACTAGGTTTACTATGTAGATCCTGATAAGCAAACAGAGTTTAGAGCCAGATACAATTTATTGTTTCCGCGCAGGAAGCGGCAGAAACACAACAAAAGTCAATAATCACAGGGATCAAATGGCATGCAGGTGAGTAGCAGTAAAGTTTGGGAAAGTACTTGGTGGATCTTGTTTTGTTACTCCATACACTGGAAAATTCCTATACTGTATCTCCTAATCACAATAACATCTTTGTAATTTTGCTTGTAGTACATTTGCTGCTAGTGATATTGAAAAAATGTTTTAAAAAAACCAAATATTTTAATGTACTGGGATACTACGGAAATACTAATGTAGAAAACTACAGTAGTCTATATGTGAGGAGGGGGCTTCAGTAGTCTATTTATGAGGAGGGGCTAAGGCACTGGTTTTTATGTGAGGAAGGGGATACAGTGGTTCACATGTGAAGAAGGGGCTATACAGTGGTCTATGTATTATATGGCGCTACAGTGGTCTATATATGAGGAGGTGGCTACAATAATATGCAATTATGTGAAGAAGGGGTTACAGCACGTGGTCTACATGTGAGAGGGAGGCTAAAGTGATCTGTATATGAGGAGGGGGCTACTGTAGTATGCTATATGTGGAGAGCTATAACAGTGGTCTATATGTGGGGAGGAGGCTAAAGTTGTCAATATATGGAACGAAAGCTACTGTGGTCTATATGTGAGGAGGGGGTTACAACATCAGTCTATATATGTGGAAGGAGTGCAGTGGTTCATACAGTATGTGAGGATGGAGCCAGAACAGTTGTCTATATTTGACATGTACATGGAGCATTACTTGGGCACTATTACCATCTAGGGTACAGTTTGAGGCATTATCTGTTTGGTCTTATTTTTTGGAGACACCACCTTCCACTACTATTTTTATCTGAAATACCATGGGTACAGTCATGGGGCAATGACAGATACAACATTGAGGGTAGGAGTAGGATGGGAAGTTTTTGTGAATATGAGGAATAGATGGGGAGGACACTGAAAAACATGTCATAGCTGTCTGGACCGGATAGAGAGGAAAAGAGTAGGTTAATGCCTTAAAGGGGTCTCACTTCATCTTACCGCAGTCCTGTTTTCTTGGTTTCATTTTCAATTCAGGGCATGTTTACTGGCTTCTACTAGGCTGTAGTAGAAGCCAGGTCTGTAGCTATAGCAACCAGTCCTTGCAGGCTATCATGAGAGAGTAAACAGGTCTGTAGCTATAGCGACCTGAGGAACTGATGCAGCACACACAAGAGGGTATATCTAGAAATAGGTAGGACAAAAGTTAATGGACATATATTGCAAAGTGACTTGTTTTTGCAAGATCTTTAACATAAAAAGCAATTTTTGTAATGAGACCACACCTTTAAGTCAGTGAAGACCTCACCTGTGAGTCATCCTTTTCCCATTAATATTTTATTTTTAAATTGTCCCTAAATATAATAAAAATATTTTTAGAACATTTCATTAATTGTGTTCACGTAATGAACGATGTTCCGGGGGAGGAGGCCCAATCAGGAAATCCTTGCACTGGGACCACTAAAAGGTTTTGTAATTATGGTCCGGAACAGGACATGTCACAGGACCTGCCTACTGATGACCTTCAATATGAATGAGTTCCCCATAGTCTACATTTCCCCTGTCTGTGAGAATAGTGATTATGCTTCCCTGCTTTCCTCCAAGTATAGAAGAAATTACTGTGAGTGTACATACATCTGTATAAACACACATTAAGTTCCTCCATACTTACAGCCTGCACTGCAGAATCTGTGTCAGATCCCAGGTCCAAATACAGTTGCAGTCCATGCCCTATTGATTTAACGGGGAATTCTCACTATGCTGTTTTACAAAGCCACAGACAGCTTAAGGCTCACACTTCCTGGTCAGGCTGTGGGTGAGTCTATAGCAGTGATTGGCGTATCAGCTATGCTATTCCTACCTCATCCTGTTACAGTGAAATGACTGCTAGAGATTTATAAACTGTAAAGCACAAAGCTACAGAGGTCTTAAGGGCTAATGCTTGTCAATAAGTAATGTAAACAAGCTCCCATATTTTATGATAAGGAACTGAACAAGGAGTGAGTCATTATCCTGACCACTGCCAGAGCCTGAAAGAGCAGAAAGAGGTGGCCAGTAACTAGGGACGTTTATGTACAGAAGCTGGAGATAAGATTTGTGCCTTTCTCTGAAAAGAAGCAAAATCAGAACAGCAATGTATTTGATAATAGTCTTTATTAACCTTTGCCTATATGTTTAAAGCTACTCAATGAAATGGGGGAGATCCACATATCAGTCCAGACTATCCAAAATTTCCTGACACAAATTAGCCCCACTGAAATGAAGCTAATCTGCATGAAGAAATTAAGTAAAAGCCGCCACTATATTTATACACCTTTCTGTGCATATTTTAAATATGGATTCCACATCAGACTTGTTGTGTCAGGAAAATCAGACATGTAGCAGAAATCCCCTCCACACACACTTTGATGAAGCAGGGAACTTCAGCATAACATGTAGAGTTTATTATCTGTCAGCTATGTGATTCCTCATCAGTCATATCTTTATTTCTTGTTAAATAGGGCTGTCTGTACTTAAAGGGGTTGTCTCACTACATCAATTCATCTTACTTCAGTCCTGTTTTCTCAGTTTTATTTTTGAAGTCACGGGCATGTTTACCAGCTATACTGGCTTTACTGGCCTGCTATGACATGCTACTGAGGACAACAGGTCTGTAGCTATCGCAATCGGTGCTGGCAGCATTTCAGGAGAGATCAAACAGGTCTGTATCTATAGCGACCTGAGGAGCTGATGCAGACCATATAAGAGAGGATAGCTAGGAATAGGAAGGACACTGTTAATGGACACATTTTGCAAAGTTACTTGTTTTTGCAAGATCTTAAACATAAAAAGCAATCCTTGTAGTCAGACAATCAAACTTTAATCAAACTTTTTTCTTTCTTTTTTTGTAGGGGAGGAGGGGATTTTATTCTCCCCAGTCCATCCTAAGATCAATTTGGACTAGAAGCTGTCCTAATATAGTGCAAGCTATCGTTTTACCTTTTGTCTTTTCAGGAACTGTCACTAATTATTTCTATATGAGTTGGAGTAGAGAGTATATGGACAGCAGGATTTGGGGACTGTCTGTGGCACTGCACAAGCCTGTCAGCAAACCACTGCCCTTCTGCCCACTGGCAGCTCTCCATCCTACATTTCCTTTGATTTGCTTCGATACAACCATCAGGCATAGAGTGTATAAAATATATTAAATAAAGTAAATCTTGCAATATAACATTAAAAATAAGGCACTAGGGATTACCCCTATGTTTTATAGCTTTTGATGTGACTTTTCAGGTATGAGGCACAAGGTGCTATTTCTGACTCAAAAGTTACACCTAGTGTTATGAAAATAGGGAGACATGTATGATCGGGTTTTTCACTCTTTTCTGGCATCAAATGCGCCAAAGTGAGCCGGCTATGATGTCTAATTGTTCATAAGACTCGACACTTTGTAATGCGTCTAACATGAAGGGGTGTTCTGGGGGTGTGGCACACCACACTCATAATATTAGACATATATATGAATGTGGGACAAAACTAGGCGCATTACTGCTCGAACAGGCAGACCTATTTTAATGTGTTTAGGGAAAAAAAATGTCCAATATTTCTCAACTTACACCAGCATAATAATAAAAAGTTAAATAGTTACATAGTTTGTAAGGCCGAAAACAGACAGGCATCCATCCAATTCAGTCTATTTTGCTAAAGTGTTAATCCAGAGGAAGGCAAAAAAACCCCCATGATGTAGAGGCCAATTGTCCTCATTTAAGGGAAAAATTCCTTCCCAACTCCAATCTGGCAATCAGAATAAAACCCTGGATCAACAACCCCTCTCCAGAATCCTAGTCACTATATCTTGTTATATTATTACACTCTAGAAATGCATCCAGACCCTTTTTGAACTCTGTTACTGAATTCACCAAGACAAGTTCCTCTGGCAGAGAGCTCCACAGTCTCGCTGCTCTTACAGTAAAAAATCCTTTTCTATGTTTATGTAGAAACTGTCTTTCCTCAAGACTTAGAGGATGCCCCCTTGTTCTGGATACAGTCCTGGGTATAAATAAACCTTGGGAGAGATCTATATATTGACCTTTAATATAGTTAAACATATTTATTATGTCACTCTGAAGCCGTATTTTCTCTAAACTAAATAACCTTAACCTTGCTAATCTTTCTCGGTATTGCAGTCCACCCAGTCCTTTTATAATTTTTGTTGCCCGTCTTTGTACCTGTTCAATCTACAATGTCTTTCCTGTGCACTGATTCCCAAAACTGTACACAATATTCCATGTGTGGTCTAACCAGTGACTTGTATAATGGGAGAATAATGTTCTCATCATGTGCCTCTATGCCCCTTTTAATGCACCCCATAATCCTGTTTGCCTTGGCAGCTGCTGCCTGACACTGGCTGCTACAGCTAAGTTTACTGTCCACCAGGCTTCCCAAGTCCTTCTCCATGTCACTTTTACCGAGCGTTTTTCCATTTAACATGTAATCATGTAATGGATTTTCTTCCCCATGTGCATAACCTTGCATTTATCTGTTTTAAACCTTATCTGCCATTTCTTTGCCCAGGCCTCCAACTTATCCAGATCCCTTTGTAATAACAAATTATCCTCTATTGTGTCGTTTACTTTACAGAGCTTAGTATCATCTGCAAAGGTCGATATTCTACTATGCAATCCATGTGTAAGATCATTACTGAAAATATTAAAGAGGATAGCGCCCAATACTGAGCCCTGTGGTACCCACTAGTAGCAGGGATCCAGTCTGATTATGTACCATTAATTACCACCCTTTGTTTTCTATCACTGAGCCAGTTGCTTGCTCACTCTATCAAACTATATAAAATTAAAGTATTTAAATGTAATAAAAAATGTTATCATATAAAATTAAAATAAAAATATATAATATCCCCAAAATATAAAAATATCTCCTATAAAATGTATTGAAATTTAATAGAATCTAAAACTAACTTTACATTAAACAACCCAGTGATGTTGTTGTTCAGATTTTTTTATTTTTACAATATTAAATTTGCAATTTATTTTTGCTGCTCTCCCCCTTTATTCTACATACAGCAAGACCCAGCACACCACAGGTCTTGCTGGGACCTGTGGTACACCAAGGAAGATCAGTACCATAGTTTCTATTCACTGACATGCTATTCTAACTTTTATTTTATTTCCAGCCTATCTATAACCTTTATACATGTTGGACGCATTACTAATGCGCCTAAGTTTCGTAATGCGCCTAACACACAGGCAAGGCACGATGAACTTTAGACCTGATTTTTAATCACACAAAAACCCCTTTCATACATACAGGCAATTAAAAAACTGAAAATAAAATGACAATTTCACTTTTGAAAAATGCCCTTCCCCCTTCATACATTTTCTCCCCCAGTTTCCCCCAACTTGAGGGAAAATCTGAAGGGATAAGGAAATTTGGGGTGTTACTTTGGAGTTATGAGGCACTAGCAGTTATTTCTGAGAAGTGAGGAACTAAAAGCATGTGCACCCACGTATTTCTGCTGTGCCAAGTGCTTAGTGCCCCATGTGCCTAGTACCTCATGGTACAGTCGTAGTGATGGAGAACTTCCATTGGGTGATGCTGTTGGTTTTGGCCCAAAACCCTCGCTGGGGGACCCGATGGTTTCAAGAAAAGCTGGAGGCCAAAAATTTTCGCCTTTGAGTTACCCCTTTTATAACGCCCTTTTTGGGCCCTAACCAGAGGCAAGCCCAATTCCTGTCAAAAAACAAAACTACATAAACAAAAACAGTAATGTACAATATCTCACAAAAGGGATTACACGCCTCACATGTTTGTAAATATTTAAAAAAAATATTTTCATTGGGCCAACACTAGGGAAAATGTAAAAAACTACAAAATGTAAACCCCGTTCATGCATTACGCCCAGTGTGTCTTGACAACATGAAAGTTTTTCTCTCTCACTGGAAGCTTCCTATTGTGGCAAATACAGATCTGCTTGCTCACTTTTATAGCCAAACATCTTATTTGGACATAGTCATTGTTTTTCACAACCCTTCCATTACTAATGTCTCTCTAACAAGCACAGCTAGGAATAGGAGCTAGCAGAGCTGAAATGTCAGACAATGCTGTTGACCCACCCATAGCCTGCACTGGAGGTGGGAGTCTGAAGAGGCTGTGCAGATGGAAAACAGCTTGATGGGACAATGCATTTACTTTTGGATAAAAAATTGAAAAAAATTGCCTTTTGTGTCTGCATTTTTCTGCTTCTAAGACACAGAGGGTGACATCTATAAATTTGCATACACCATTTTTTTTTTTAACTTGGTGCCGACGCACCAGTTCTAAATAGATACAGAGGAGAGTATGATGCTACAGTAAGAATGAAAGGTTTATGTGCCAAGCATTTTGCCGCATAGAGTGTAATGTGCCAAACTTTGCATGGCAATTTCGCATCAAACTTTGGCACATTCTAGTTCTGTATTGTGTCAGCTATAGAATAGTGTACCAGCAGTTTTTGGTGCAATATACGCCCAAAAAATACCGCACGGGAATTCATAGATGTCACCCTTAGGGCCTAATGTATGACAACTGTCTAGGTGTAAGACTTTCTTTGCTGCCCATAGCAACCAATAAGAGCTCAACTTTTATGTTTATCAGAGCACTATATGAAATGAAAGGGGAGCCCTGATTGGTTGTGATGCGCAACATAGAAATTCTTACACCTAGACAGTTTTCATACATTAGGCCAATAGTCTAAATATACAAAACAATTAACTTTTACTATATGTCTAGTTTAGATTGGCATTCTTTTTTCAATATCCTTTTATTCTAGAGGTTGTTAGGTGGCCTATAAGTTTTGCAACAATTTTTCACATTTTCAGATTTTTTTTATTTTTTATTAAGGGCCTCTTCAGTTCTATTATATCCATATTATTTTTTCCAAGTTTATCTGAATATTTTCACTTTGACTGAAGAAAAAGTACCCCAAAATTTACCTCATTTTTTGATGGATGCCATGTTGCATTTGCAAAGCCTTTTAAGTATCAGTACAGGTGAATGCTTTCAGAAATGACCCCATTTTAGAGGTATGTTGTGCATTTTGGGCCCACATGTTGTAGATTTATTTTTAGTATTGGGCCATGTAAATGGAAAAGAAAAAGCACTGTTGTTTTTTGGGTTTCAGGATTCACAAAATACAGCAATCCTGGTAGGTTTTTTATTTTATTTTTTACAGTGATCACCATGCATTATAAATAGAGATGGGCGAATTGATTCTAACGAAGTGGGATTCGTTTAGAATTTCAGAAAAACTTCGGTTCTGAACGAAGTCGAAGTTTGGGGTACTTTGGGTGAACGAAGTGTCTTTTGATTGATAAAAATGGCTGCGAGCACATGGCTTTAAACATGGGGCAAAGCACTCTGGGAGGAAAAAGGGCATAGCCTGCATGACATGTGCAGAGATGAAGCCAGTCAGAGACCGGCGGGATTCTGTGACGTCACCGCACTATATAAGTCCGGGCACAACGCTGGGAGCTCACACTCCTCTCACTGTACTGATCAGGAAAGGTGCTGCCGCGACTGCTTATAATAGCTTTTACTGAAGAACTGATTTTTATACAGCGATTTTTGTGGGGTGTCTCAGCTTGTCTCAGAGACTGCTTCTCTTAATGTTCTATTTCTGATTTTTTGGGGTATTGGATCTGAAGTCCAGTGTGCGTCCACTGCAGCTGCATAACATTTTTAATGCTATCTGCTCACAGCACATTGAATATCCAAGGGGATCTAAGCCAGTTCCTGCTGTATTCATTTAAAGAAACAGCGTTTTTTACAATACAAATACCAAATTCATTTTTTGCTGCTCAATTCTTTTGCGCAATTTAACCAGGGGTTAATTAAGCGTTGTTTTTCTGCTGTGGTGACTCCAAGAAACCGTCTTTTTCAGTGCCAAAAAATACAATTTACCTGTAGCCTAATTCACAAGCGAAGGTTAATTACAATTACACAAACACTACCATGTACTCTACTTAAGCACGATGTATAGGTGTAGAGAACCCTTGATATAATGAAATGGGAAATTCTGGGATACCAATACAATTTAAACCAAAACAACTACAGGTTTTAACACCTAGAATAAAGATACATAAAACATAACTTTTAATAAAAATAAATAAGAATTGAGAAAGAAAAACGAAAAGACACCCTCAAAATACCCTATCAAAGACCTGTCTGCCTCAAAAATGGGGAAATGCCCAATAAGGCGACCCCCACACTGGACCTAAACTAACCCTGTCCCCTAGCTTACATCTAAATGAAAAAAAGAAAAAACACATATACCACAAAAAGGAGTTTCACAAAAAAAAAAAAGTGCTGTGATAAATAACAATACAACAGACAATATACGTTTTGATGTTCAATAATACTATGAGTTGATGATGCGTCATAGGAAGATTGATCAATAACGCATAAATATTCCAATATTCAAACGCGTTTTCCCCCCTAGATACTGGGGTTCATCAGGGAAAAAAATTGCAGTTGATAACAACAATACGGAACATCTAAGGAAAAAAAAAAAGATGTATGCAATTTAAATATAACTCACGTCCCTTAAGATGGAAAACAGGGCTGGTAAGATAGAGGACGGGGTCCAGGATAAGTCATGTACAGATCCCGCTATCTGATTACTGAGACAGGTCCAAGCGGGTAAACAAATTCAGTGAATCACAAGCCACATATATAGCAAGGCAAATTAGACCCAATTAGTATCAGCCATTAGCACCTTTGACTACCACAGAGCCCTGTATGCAAACGCCCAAAAAAAAAAAAAAAAAAAAAAAAAAAAAAAACACATGTTACAAAGGTGTTAGAACTAAAAGTTCCGGCATGTAAGACCGGAAAATGCCTCGGGCATGTGCAGTAGAGTGGATGGAAATACAAAGAGTTAAATAAACTACATCGACCTGGATTCAATGGCGCTGTCACCCGGCGCATTCTCTGCAAGCGCCGCGGCACAATAATGACTGAAATATGGGCAGACAGACCCGAGGTTTTGAATAAGAGAAAATAAACATACAACATGGCAATGAAGGCGCTAACCAAAATGCGAGTCTCTATGTTGATAAAATACTTCGCCCATTCGTTACCTCCCTTCCCTCGTAACATTAGGGATACCACTGACCTGCTGTTAAAATTGGATGGCATGATAGTGGAGGAGGGACGTTTGGTTATGCAGAAATTGACGTTGAGGCTCTTACAGTTTCCATCCCCCATGAAGGAGGTTTGGGTGCTGCAGAATATTACCTGGCCAAAGGAGTGCCTTCTTACAGACAAAACAATACTTTTGTATTGAAGCTCTTGCGGTTTATCCCAAAACACACAATTTTTTCATTTTTTGATGGAAAGGTACTCCCACCAGCTCAGGGCACAGTTTATGGGGACCCCAGTGGCCCCCACATATGTAATTTGTTCCGGGGCTGGTGGGAGGCACCATAGTCTTCTCAGAATTGTATAAAATTTTGTTAGTAATATCATTTTCTGGGGACGTTATATTGATGACATAATCATACTGTGGTCAGGTGATGAGAAAAACTTTCTCTCTTTTAATTGAGAGCCTCAACGTCAACTCCGTATTTTTTAAAAAGTTCACGTTTAAAATTTCAACGACCGTGAGCTAGCATTTCGGCCCTTTTTGGGATAAGAAAATCTAATGATTGGACTTTGGAGAAAACCATTTTTAGATAGGCATGTTCAGGAAACAGCCTTCTTAAATGGGAAAAGTTTCCATCCACGTTCCCTAAAACAGGGTATTCAAAGGGCCAGTACATTAGAACTCGCAGAAATTGTCATCCTCCCGCTATAAAAAGAAAAAAGCTGATCGATTAAAAACAAGATTTTTAGAGCGAGGTTACCCAAAAAAGGTTTTATCTCAGGCAATATCATTTGCACGCGATACTGATTAGAAATTCATTTCTTCAGGTTCATTCGCGTAATAAGAACTGTGAGTCCACACGTATTATTGGCACCTTTGATCTTGCGTCTTCCCAGATTCGCTCTCTTATCAGGAGTTTTTGGCCTTTGCTCACCCAGGACCCTTATATTATCCCAATTTGTTTGATCCAGCCCCGCTATTACATTCAGGAGAGGGAAAATATTGGGGATCGACTTGTACATAGTTTATATACCCCTCCCCGTCCCTCCCTATGTGGTTGACTACAAAAACAGTTTGGGACATATAGATGTGGGAGTTGTAAAGCATGTGGTAATTGATGTCTTTTAATCATTCACATGTATTTCGACGGGCCGTAACCCCTTTTCAATGTACAGTTATGCAAATTGCAAACAAAAAGGTGTCATATTTTCAGTGTTCCTGTCCATGCCCGTCCTTTGTATGGTGGAAAGACAAAGCGGGGAACTGAGACGCCGTATTTTAGAACATTTTGGCGATATTACACAATAACGGGACTCTCGGTCTCACGCCTTTATGAATACCTTCCACTGTGAATAACCCATTTGCTTTATCCTTTTCTGTAATCGAAGTGGTCTCACCATCTCCACGTGGGGGAGACTTTGATCGAAAGCTATTACAACGGAAACCCGTTGGATCTTCAATCTTAAATAAATTAAAGCCAAGGGTCTCAATGATTTTTTGTCCTTTGCTCCATTCATTTAGCAAATTGTTCAATTCACTAAATATTACATATTTATGCATCATCAGTATTAATATGTGGTATGGTGTGCCATGGTGCTCCATTTATTTATATGTATCTTCTTCCGTATTTTTCATTTATCATTCATATTTGGGAAAATTTATCTTTGTATGTTTTAAAAATTATTTTTGCTTTATTTAAATTCAGTATCAAACAAGCCATATTTTGGTACGTGATTATAGCTATGAACATCTACGTTATCTAAATTTAGTACCTCATTGGACCCTTTTGTGTGGGACCTTTTACTGGGTCTATTACTAACATTCATCTGGTTAGTTGCACATAAGTATCCTGCTTTATGGGCCCTTTTTTTTTTATATATCTTTTAGTACACTATTTAGCGCCTTTGGTACTGCCACAAAAGTATTTATATTTTTTTTTCTATTTTAGGTTCAGTATTAATTAGCCATATTTCGTATATTCATACACGTTGTATATACCTATTGGAACTCTTAGTATCTCATAGGATTCTTTGTTTGGATCTTTATTATGGTTTATCACAAATATACAAATTTTTTAGCTGCATACAAATATTTTGCTCTATAGGCTCGCTTTTTTTTAATTATAAAATACTGCTTAGCGCCTTCATTGCCATGTTGTATGTTTATTTTCTCTTATTCAAGCCTCCGGGTCTGTCTGCGTTATTGCAGTCATTATATGTGCCGTCGGCGCTGCTGAGAATGCGCCGGGTGACAGCGGCATTGCATCCTGGTCTATGTAGTTTATTTAACTGTTTGTTTTTCCCCCCCCGCTACTGCAATGCACGAGGCATTTTCCCGGGAAATTTCATGCCGGACCTTGTAGTTTTAAACACCTTTGTAACATGTGTTTTTTTTTTTTTTTTTTTTTTTTTTTTTTTGGGGTTTTCATAAAGGGCTCTGTGGTAGTTTAAAGGTGTAATGGCTGATACTAATTGGGTCTAATTTGCTTGCATATATGTGGCTTGTGATTCACTAATTTGTTACTGCTTGGACCTGTCTAGTAATTTAGATAGCGGGGATCTGTACATGACTTATCCGGACCCCGTCCCCTATTTTTACCAGCCTGTTTTCCATCATTAAAGGGACGTGAGTTATATTTATGCATACATCTTTTTTGTTTTTTCCTTAGATGTTCCGTATTGTTGTTACCCAAATGCAATTTTTCCCTGATGAACCCCAGGTATCTAGGGGGGAAACGCGTTGGTAATATTGGAATATTTATGCGTTATTGATCATCTTCCTATGACGCATCATCAACTCATAGTATTATTGAACATCAAACGTATTATTGTCTGTTGTATTGTTATTTATCACAGCACTTTTTTTTGTTTGTGCCTCCATTTGTGGTTATATGTGTTTTTCTTTTTTTCATTTAGATGTAGCTAGGGACAGGGTTAGTTTTGGTCCAGTGTGGGGGCGCCCTTATTGGGGCGATTTCCCATTTTTGAGGCAGACAGGTCTTTGATAGGGTATATTTGAGGGTGTCTTTTCGTTTTTCTTTCTCAATTCTTATTTATTTTTATTAAATGTTATGTTTTATGTATCTTTATTTAGGTGTTTACTGTAGTTGTTTTTGGTTTTTAAATTTCAATTATTTCTTTTGTTGTGTAGCGTAGAAAACACGCAATTGTAACACGAACAAAGCTAGTAGTTTGTGGCTGCTCAATTCTTTTGCGCAAAATTTTCATCCAGGGGTTAATTAAGCGTTTTTTTTTCTGCTGTAGTGACAAGAATAAACATCTTTTTCACCGCCAAAATTAAAATTTTCCTGTAGTATAATTCACAACCGAAGGTTAATTACAATTTTTCTCTTGTTGTGTAGCGTAGAAAACACGCCATTGTAACAGCTACAAAGCTAGCAGTTTGTGGTTGCTCATTTTTTTGGCACAATTTACATCCCGGGGTTAATTAAGCGTTGTTTTTTCTGCTGTGGTGACAAAAATAAACCGTCTTTTTCAAACCCCCAAAAATTACAATTTTCCCGTAGCATAAATTCACAAGCGAAGGTTAATTACAATTTTTTCTTCTGATGTGTAGCGTAGAAAAGACGCCATTGTAACACGCTTACAAAGCTAGTAGTTTGTGGTTGCTCAATTGTTTGGCGCAATTAATCAGGGTTTAATTAAGCGTTGTTTTTCTGCTGTTGGTGACAAAAATAAACGCCTTTTTCACCGCCAAAATTACAAATTTTTCTGTAGCATTTAAATTCACAAGTGAAGGTTAATTACAATTTTTTCTCTTGTTGTGTAGCGTAGAAAACACACAATTGTAACACGCTACAAAGCTAGTTGTTTGTGGCTGCTCAAATTCTTTTGCGCAATTTAATCCCGGGTTTAATTAAGCGTTGTTTTTCTGCTGTGGTGACAAAAATAAACCGTCTTTCTCACCGCCAAAAATTAAAATTTTCCTGTAGCATAATTCACAAGCGAAGGTTAATCACAATCTTTTCTCTTGTTGTGTAGCGTAGGAAACACGCCATTGTAACACGCTACAAAGCTCGTAGTTTGTGTTTGCTCAATTGTTGGCGCAATTTACATCCAGGGAGTTAATTAAGCGTTTGTTCTGCAGTGGGACTCAGTAAAAGAAACTTTTTTTTTCACCGCCACAGAAGAAATTCTGTAGCATAAATTCATATTCCGAAGGTTTATTAAGCTGTTTGTGCTTTTATATTCAGTAAAATACACAGAGTTTTTAAACGGCACATACAAGTCAATTTTTCCTGCCCATTTGTGGAGCGCAAGTTATATCCAAGGGTTACCAAGCTTGTTACTGGGTTCATTTGGAGTCAAATACAGGGTGTGTATTTATCTTATCAGATATCTTCATCAAACAGTGTCTGTCAATTTTAGAACAAACAGTTGTCAGACAGAGAGGTGGGAGATCTTCCCGGGGGGGGGAAACCCTTTTTTCCCCCTCCCGAACCACAGGGGGAGGGGCCCAAAAAAAGAAT
>JAODAL010037411.1:0-40413 GCA_025379985.1 Phyllomedusa bahiana
ACTTTTTGCTCCAAGAGTAGCAAACTCTTTCTTCTTTGAAAAACGCCCTCATGTCGCATTTTCCCTCGGGTCTAAAATGCGAGCTACCAGAGTAGCAACATGCTCACATCTGCTACAGCGGTATTCACCCTGGACCTCTTGCTCCAGTAGTGCATACATATGGCCTGCTGGAAGTTGCCAGTGAAGCTGCCCATTATCACGGTGGAACAGCAATGAAGAGGAAAAAACAAAAATAAATAAATAAAGTTAAGGAGATTGAGGTATTAAATAAAAGAGGTTTGTTTACTTACCTGTTTTTCTCTCCTGTTTTAAACTCTGGTTTGTAACTCCGCACTCTGTTCTCACAACAAGCACTCAGTTTGAAGCAACCAAGCAATGGAGCACCCCTTGTTCATCTTGTACGTTTTCCCACTGACAAAAACATGAACAGTCTATAATTTTAAGGGTAGGTTAATTTTAACATTGACAGATGGAAGATCCAAAATAAAATCCAGAAAATTTTGCTGAGAGAAATAAGTATTTGATCCCTACCAACCATTAAGAGTTCTGGCTCCTACAGACCAGTTAGATGCTCCTACTCAACTTGTTACCTGCATTAAAAAGAGCTGTCTTAAATAGTCACCTTTATAAAAGACTCCTGTCCATAGACTATAACCTCTACAGCATGGGCAAAACCAAAGAGCTTTCTAAGGATGTCAGGGACAAGATCATAGACCTGCACAGTGATGGAATGGGCTACAAAACCATAAGTAAGACGCTGGCTGAGAAGGAGACAACTATTGGTGCAGTAGTAAGAAAATGGAAGAAATACAAATTGACTGTCAATCGACATAGATCTGGGACACCTGCAAAATCTCACCTCGTGGGGGATCCTTGATCATGAGGCAGGTGAGAGATCAGTCTAAAACTGCACGGGGGGGACTTGTTAATGATCTCAAGGCAGCTGGGACCACAGTCACCAAGAAAACCATTGGTAACACATTATGCAGCAATGGTTTAAAATCTTGCAGTGCCCCCAAGGTCCCGCTGCCCAAGAATGCACATGTGCAGGCCCGCCTGAAGTTTGCCAATGAACGCCTGGATGATTCTGTGAGTGATTGGGAGAAGGTGCTGTGGTCAGATGAGACAAAAATTTAGCTCTTTGGCATTAACTCAACTCGCTGTGTTTGGAGGAAGAGGAATGCTGCCTACGACCCAAATAACACTGAGATGATTTGCAAAGAGGAGTGGAACAAAATTCCTCCTGACATGTGCGCAAACCTCATCATCCAACTACAAAAAAAAGTCTGACCGAGCATGTGATTGCTAAACAAGGGGTTTTGCCACAGAGTATTAAGTCTTTTTTGCCAGAGGATCAAATACTTATTTCTCACTGCTCAAATATGCGCATATAACTTTTATATAATTATTGATACAATGTGATTTTATGGATTTTATTTTCGATATTCTATTTCTCAATGTTAAAATTAAATACCCTTACAATTAGAGACTATTCATGTCTTTCAGTGGGAAAACTTACACAATCAGCAAGGGATCAAATAATTATTTCCTTCACTGTTTATGTAATTGTGGCATTGCGACTTTAGGTGGTCGATGGATACTGCAACTAGGGGGCATACAGCAGTCACCGTCTAGAAACGTGCCCCGAGGGTCTGGTCTCGGTGGGGAAGCAGTTCTCTGCTGTCTAGCATTACTAGATTGCTGATACATATTTGCGGGTACAGCCTGATGCCCAGCCATTAGGGACTGACTTTTCTCGAAACAGCTTCTGCAGTGAGTGGGTGGTTGTTCCCACATTCACAAGGGACTAGGGTCTTTGGTCTAGGTCCCTGTGAGGGCTATAAAGCCTGGGCCTGCAGGTGATCAATGGGCAATTGGTCCAGCTTCCTAGAGTGGTCAGGAGGATGTATAGGAGAGAGAGGCTCTAGCCCTCGAGAGGGTTAAGGGAAGCTGACATAAGAGTGGGGACACTGTTATTTTTAAGGTGCTGTGTGATACCTCTGGAAAGAGAGGGAGTCTGTATGTGTATCTAGGGGCCAGACGGCCTGATGTTTCTTTTTATGTGTTTGTTTTTGTAAAATGTGTCCTTGTAATAAAGCTGGTGAGGCGAGACTAAACAGAGCTGATGTCCAGACATGACCTATCTGGAAATGCCATAATCGTTTACTAAGATCGACGATCCCCAGAGCTAAGCATGAAAGCATGACCCCAAGGACAGTCCAAGAGAGGCGTCACAATATATATATATTTGTGATATTACATTAAATATATCATATTTCAGTCAGTCTATCATTACTAGTACCATTATTATCTGGCTTCTTTTTTTTTTTTTAATATATCATACTTGATATTACATTCTATTATTGCAGTTTGCCAATATAATTTGTCATTATAAAATAATAAAATATCTCATTTTTAATTATTTTTTTTTGCATCATATTTTTCTAGATCATTTTGTATTTCACGCAGTCAAATGAATATAGAAATCACCTGCATAACCCTCTCTGGAGTTTTCCCAGTGCTTGCCTTCATAGCAGGGAGAAAACAGATCAGACATGAGCAAGAGAAACGGCTTTATTGGTATAAAAGACAATTCAAAAGTAAAAGGTCAGGAAGTAATAGAACCACCATCTTATTTATATAAGAAGAGAGTACAAGCGATCGAGCCCCTTTTGGTTAAGTACCCTGGGTAGACTAAACATAGAAGTGTAAAAAAAATTTAATTGTAAATATTACAAATTTAAATCACTCCTTTTTGCCAATCAACAAAAAATAAAAAAGTTACACATAATTAGTATTGACCCTCTGTATGTAATGGTTATGGAGTGGATTCACTGGACCATTGCCAATGGTGGTATAAGCCACACAGGAGGACGCGCAGTAGTCTAAGGAGCTGTGCCAGAGCCCACCACAAGGCCGGTTGGATTTGTGCAGTGGGAGACTCCCAGGTCGCTACCTCTGACATGACTTGCTTGTGGTGGCGGACAGGGTTAGTGGGAAACAGATTCGGCAGGAGCATAGTTGGGGACAAACAGGAAGGTCAGGGCAGGCAGCAGGCAACATAGTCAGGAGAAACAGACAGGAGGTCTGGTACATGGGAATAACAATATAGCACAGGAACTTTCTTCAACACACCAGAATACCAAGAATCTGGCAAGGTGCAAAGGATGTGGAGAAAAGATATAGGGTCAGAGTCTGGAGTGCTGGTCCTTTAAATTTCACAGAGTGGGGATGCAGAGGAGCAGAAAGATTGGATGGTAAGTTACAGTGTGTACCGGGCATAGTGGGGACCCGAGCATACCCATGGCCCAGCCATGGGGGCTGTGGTGTGACAGGTGACACCGCATAAAAGTTCTGTTAAAATATAACATTTAGACTGATTTAAGTAGGATTGAATTTCAGGATATCGAAAGAAAATGATTCAATCATAATTGCTGTTTATTGGTTCATTCACATGCCCAGAAAATGGATTAAAAGGTCATCAAAAAGAAGTCAACATATCCCAAAATTGGTACCAATAAATACACTGCATTCACTAGAGTGTGCCTTTATCAGGTCTTAGGTGGAAACATAAAAAAAAATAAAGATATGAGTCACGAAAATGGTGATACATTGCTAAATATGAAAAAGAGAATGTGTTGTTTATATTATTAAAAGTACCATATAATGAAATACCTACAAATTTTGTAATCATAGCATTACCCCAGTTGATTGCACCAATAAGAATGGGTGCCATTACGGCGCTTCACATGCATCACCGGGGCAGAGCGCCGACGCGCTGTAATGGCGCCCAGTTAAACAGGTGATATTGGTGAGTTAATTTTACTTGTATATACAAGTGTTTGTTTGACACACTATATTCAGACTCCCCTGAGGAAGCAAGTACGCGAAACGCACATAGGGATTCTTATTGGTGGCAATCAACTAGGGGTCTGTACTTTGATTATGAATGTGTACTACTATGAATATACCTATGTATTTAAAGACATTTTTATGGCACATGTTGTCTTATGATTTATAATGCTCTTAAGTCACTTTGAGTCTATTTTTTTCACTTTGCAATACATATATTATTTGTTTAGCGACGTGCACTTTATATATTATGCACTTTTGCAATAAATTAATGTAATTATATCTTTTGTGTGTGTTTATATATATATATATATATATATATATATATATATATATATATATATATGTGGTTTGGTATAGAGAGTTGTAGTGTGCCGTTATGTGATACATATTATTTACTTCTACTAGATGTTGATAAAATCTCGGTTGTTTTAGCCTAAACTCATGGACTGTTTGTGTAACATAATGTTGTTATTTCAAATGTTTTTAATCATTTTTTTATGTATTGTGAATTAAAATTAAATAAAGCTCATTAACATTTTTTACTTTTTTTTAATTTAATTTTGTTCCCGGGGTCTTAGTGAAATATTAAGTTGTGATATATGTGTCAAGCTTTTTCCACATTCTGAACACAAATACAGCTTTTATTCTTTGTGAATTTCAACTCCTTTTAAAACATTTCCCACATTATGGACAAGATTATCTCATGAGCAGGAATGTTTGCTTCTGTCTTCCTCCCTCGTCCTTTGTGAATTCTTCATCTGTATATTAAGATGTGATTTACATTTAAAGCTTTTCTCACATTCTGAACATGAATATGGTTTCTCTCCTGTGTGAATTCTCTCATGTATAACAAGTTCTGCTTTAGTTGTAAAGCTTCTCCCACATTCTGAACATGAATATGGCTTCTCCCCCGTGTGAATTCGCTCATGTATAACAAGATTTGGTTTTCCAGAGAACGTTTTCCCACATTCGAAGCAGGAATATGGCTTCTCACCTGTGTGAATTCGCTCATGTTTAACAAGATGTTCTTTAATTTTAAAGCTTTTCCCACATTCTGTGCAAGAATATGGTCTCTCGCCTGTGTGAATTCTCTCATGTGTAATAAGATTTGATTTACTTTTAAAACTTTTCCCACATTCAGAACAAGAATATGGTTTCTCTCCTGTATGGATTTTCCCATGTGTAATAAGACTTGATTTACTTTTAAAACTTTTCCCACATTCTGAACATGGATATGGTTTCTCTCCTGTGTGAATTCTCTCATGTGGAACAAGGTCCGATTTAGTCTTAAAGCTTTTCCCACATTCTGAACATGAATAGGGCTTCTCTCCTGTGTGAATTCTCTTATGTATAATAAGTTTGGATGTCGTTTTAAAAGCATTTACCTACTTTATGAACATGAATAGGGCTTCTCTCCTGTGTGAATTCTTTTATGTACAACAAGATTTGATTTGCACTTAAAGCTTTTCCCACATTCTGAGCATGAATATGGCATCTCCCCTGTGTGATTTCTCTCATGTAAAACAAGCTCTGCTTGTGTTCTAAAGCCTTTTCCACATTCGGAGCAAAAATATGGTTTCTCTCCTGTGTGAATTCTCTCATGTGTAAAAAGATTTGATTTACTGTTAAAGCTTTTCCCACATTCAGAACAAGAATATGGTTTCTCTCCTGTATGGATTTTCCCATGTGTAATAAGACTTGATTTACTTTTAAAACTTTTCCAACATTCTGAACATGGATATGGTTTCTCTCCTGTGTGAATTTTCTCATGTTTATTAAGATTTGATTTTGTAGGAAAAGATTTCCCACATTCTGAACATGAATATGGTTTCTCTCCTGTGTGACTTCGCTCATGTCCAACAAGATGTGATTTAATTCTAAAGCTTTTCCACATTCTGAGCAAGAAAATGATTTCTCTCCTGTGTGACTTTTCTCATGTGCAACAAGATGTGATTTACTTTTAAAGCATTTCCCACATTCTGAGCAAGAAAATGGTTTCTCTTTTGTGTGAGTTCTTTCATGCTTAGTAAGACTTGATTTTGCAGGAAAAGATTTTCCACATTCTGAACACAAATATGGCTTTTCGCCTGTGTGAATTCTCTCATGTTTAACAAGTTCTGATTTATATTTAAAGCATTTCCTACATTCTACACAGGAATGTTTCGTCCCATGTGTCGAATTCTATGTGTGTAGTACGAGCTGTGTCTTTTTGACATGTTTACCACCTTGAATCCTTTTACCTGCTTTCTGGCCTTTACTTTGGGTAACAATGTGTGACCGGTCAGCAGGAGGTTCCTCATGATTAGGACTATTAGAAAATAGATCTGTTCTCTGAAGTCCTGAATTTACATTGATAGGAATTAGGTTTTCTCCTGAAGAGCGCTGCTTGATCTCCCCCATCTTCTACTTTATTCATTAGAGAGATACATAATAGTTCTTCGCTCCAAACTCATTGTGAAAGTTTCTGTTAAGATTAACAACCGATTCATGTGTTGCAATTTATTGTTGTAATAACCACAAGTAGTCACACTTAACATTTCACTTTAAAACATTTCTTATCAGGACGGTTTCATAACAGTTATTCTGGAATTTGCCACTGCAGTGTTTTAATCCAACATAAGTATCTGGGCTCAAAGGGAATACAAAGGAAGAACTTTTACTTACTGCTCCTTCCCACAAAAGCAACTACTGGCTCAAAAAACTACAGTATCATAAAAAAAAAAAACACACGGTGAAACCTCCCATAGGCTGGACACACATGTGCACTTCTTATAGTTTTTTGAGCACATAAGCCAATCAATGAGTCAAGCACAGAGCGGGAATGTAAGATTTACCTTGGAATAATTTTATCAAAAATGAACTAGAAAAGCCACATGTGTGACTCCAGCATAATAAAGTTTTAACATTATAAAATGTTTCACTGACAAAGTCCAGAATTCTGGACTGCCCCCAATCACAACTTTTTTGACATGAACCTTGAACTTGATAAAATGTAAAAAAATTTAAGGAAACTCGTCTGGCAATAAGGCCTGTCCTCTGCTGATGCACTTGGCTCTTCAAAATCTACTGTGCGTCACTCTTATAGAAGAGTGAAGAAATCAGGCGATACCTTTTAGAGGCTAACTGAATATATTGGATAGTGAGCTTTCGAGAGGACTTAGCTCATTCTTTCCAAACTTGGTGTTATGACTAAGACAAACTGAAAAATACACAGAGTTTTTTAACAAAAGACCTGGATCTTCAAAAGATCTTTGAATCTTAAAAATAACAAAATGCAATATAAGTAGAGCAGTTATTTACAACACTCTTATAGACAAAGAGGGATACTTCCTTTTAACTTAGTACCCAAGGAATACTTTATTTTTTTTAGATTTTTCGGTGTTTTTATTTCTTACTTAAGCAGCATGATTATACTAGATGGTGGGTAGTTGATCCACAGGATCACTCAAAGACATGGTGCAGACCACGCAGGGAGTGTGGTCTAAGGAGCCCCACCGGAACTCACAGATGCCCGCCAGACAAGATAGCGTGTGCCTTAGCTCGTGTGGGAGATGTCTCATGACAGGAATCTGGCTGTTAGGCTCTCCCCGAGGAGATGGACAGTCTCATGTTGAGGACAGCTTCGAAGTGCCAGGACCTAGTTACGGAGGGAGCAGGCACAAGCAAATGCGTCCAGACAAATTGTGAGTAGGAGGTGTGGAAGGTTTCAGAAGCTACAGGTATCGCAGGAGCAGGGCAGTTTGCAAATCAAATAGAACAGAACTGCAACAGGGTCAGGATTAATGTAGGAATATCAACAAACTGACTCAGAGCACAGGAAAGAAGATCCTTAACTCCCAGGTGGTGAATGGCGATAGGAAGGGTAAGTGGGAATTTGCTCTTTAAATCTCAAAGGACTGGTGCATGTGTAACAGACAAGAGATGGGCGCTGATCAGGAGCGTGGAGAGGTGAGTAAACACTGGCAGTGGGTCCACAGCAAGAACCCCGACACGGGCACGTCTACGGTCTAGAGCAGAGACCTCTGCGTGCACCGTGAAAGTACCCTCCCCTCTTCTGTCCTACTATCTTGACATAGATGATCCACAGCTGCAGCAATAAAGGTGGTCGTCAGGGGGCGAGGTGGGCGGGATTGCCCCAGACAGGGAGGCTTGAGGCAGCTTGTCATTGCTGTCCCTTATGGATGATCTCAGCCAGTTTCCCATCTAACACAGGAGTGTGCAACTGCAATCACGAGAGACCCAGGAGAATGGTAGCAGAAGCACAATGGAGAATAAAGAACAAGATAGTCTCCTTGTGGGACCTCCCAACCTGTAGTGTCAGTGCTTTGGTACGGTACAGAACAGATTCTTTCAAGATCTCCTCCTTGATAGAGGAAAATCACAGAGGCTTTTTCATAGACAATAGGAAAGGCAGATGGTACTTAGAAACCATGGACAAGAAGATGAATAAAGGTTTTCTGTGGAACCAGAGTCCAAGATAGCAGAGAGCTTGAACTGAGAGCCAGTAGATGCAGAACTAAGGGTGACTGGTGTGGTCAGGTGAGGAACATTTGCATCTTCACCCTGGGTGCCCTCACCCACGAGACTTAAACACAGAGACTTGCGGGCGCAGTCGGGCAGATGTTGATTTTTAATTTTTTCAACTAATCAGTTGCTGCTATTCTCCCCTCTTGTGCAGGGTCAGCGTCCTGTACAGGTTTAGGAAGTCTCCATTCACAACTCGAAGTAAGCCTTTGTTTAGCATGTTTACCTCAATCAAATGAACGGAGCCGTATGAATATGTTTGATGTTATGCCCATCATAAACTCCAAGTATAAAGCCATTATGGGATGGGAACACAACCAAAAAGTAGCAGAAGTGACCCATAAAATTGATCATTGGGCTCACAGTCTATACTCATAAGAAGAGAATGGCACCCAGCTAATTACTAGACTATAACATGTCATATATAAACACAGTATGGGAGGATAGTAAGAGTATAACAAATAGTTCTGCAAATATTATACTTTGCCACTTCTCCAAAAATGACCCAAAACTACAGAGATGAACATTTCGTCCCATTTCACCTTTACCCCCAAAGAAGACGTAGAACATTTTGCCTGCAAATAAAGAAAATCAATTTTATCTTTTTCTAGTCCCTTCTGTAATCAATTCCCTGACTGGTTTTTGTGCTTTTGCCTGTAAATTTGATAAGAATATTATATTTTTATTTGTATTATTGTTAGGGTACATGCCGCAGTCCCCGACCAGGAGCACGTGCCCATCGGCATTTCTGCTATTATTATTATTTATTTTAAAGCGCCATTGATTCCAGGGCGCTGTACATTCGAGGGGGTTACTTCGATTACCATAAATGTCAAAGAGTACAGTGATAAAGGGATAATGACAATTGGCACGACAAGAGGGAGAGAGGTGGACCACTATCAACCCCCCATGCCAGTGCTTAGTCACCTCTCCTTGTCCTGCTCAAACTCCCGTCTTCTGTTTGTGTCTGTCGCACGAGGCAGTCAGATGTCATCATTCTAGCTGGCCACAGGGAATTTCTGTTAGAGGTTTTTAACTCCCCCCTACACACAACTTATTATGTATCTGCACTGTTTAATGCCACTGTTATTTTGCACAGTTTTTTTTTTTTTTGCATTAAAGTGGTTGTCTCACTACAACGAATAGCTTTTAAAATGTAGGTAACTCAAAATAAAGACATTTTCCAATATATTGATTTGTATCTGTCTTTGTAACCACTTAAATCCCAGCTGAAAAAGTAAGTTAATGACCAGGAAAGTTTTTTAGTTTTTTCCTCCTTGCGTTTAACAGTTGTAACATTTTTATTTTTTCAATGACGAGTTGGATGAGGCCTTCGGTTTTATTCGAGAAAGTTGTACTTTATGGGGGAATAGTTTAAGTACTCTAAATAATGGCAGATTTTTTTTTTTTTACATTTTTTTTTTCACCGTTCAATTTCACACTTAAGTAACTTGTTAGATAGATAATTTCTATACAGGTTATATGGTTGTGTAGATGGCGTAATATGTGTAGGTTTTTTTTTGTGTGTAATATATATTCACTATTTTTATTTACATATTTATTTTTTATTTTAATTTATTTTTTACTTTTTTTTTAATCCCATGAAGGGAGAACTGTTTTACATTTAAATTTTTTTATTTTTTTTTATTACACTTTGTAATAGTATTAAGCATAATTCGAAGATATATGCTAAGACATATGTATAATTCTGTTGTCAGTCTGACACATGGCAGTGATCAGGAGACACCATACAGTGTGTCCTTTTCACTGGCTTTAGTTACAATGAGAAAGCTCTGGGGCCACTCTAGGTCCCAGGCTGACTGTGCAGCATTTCCCCAAGCTCTGTCTGGGTCACTGGGTGTTCCGCGATCACCCACGGAGCAGGTAAGCACTTTGACTTGCGCTGCAAATCTTAGACACAACCGCACGCAATCATAAGAGGTTACGCACCCGGCGTTGGGAGGTTTCCTCTGCTCCCTGGTTGCTCGCAGAGACATGCTCTGGTGATGGGCGGTAACAACGACCAAAGATGTCGCTGTAGAGTATATGACCCGCCCATCCTAGCCGACATCAAAAGAGGGTGAGCCGGTCGTTTAAGGGGTTAAGACTACAAGTGAATTAATCACCTCCCTGGCCTATTTCTGCTCATCCTCAGTCGGAATGACCTGTATACATCTCTCACCCGCTGTTTTTTCTATGTGATAGCAGTGAGTGACATCACACAGGTCCGGCAGCTCTGTGCCAGGGGCAGTAAAAAGCTTGATTTATCTATAAGTTAAACAGGGATCTCAGATATAAAGAAATCTCCTGCTAGTCAGTTCTGGGAGAGCTTTGAGATAATGTAACCTAATTAGCAGAAATGAAACACAGAGTTGCAATACACCACGGAGCTGGTTTGCTAATTCAGGACAGTCTGACCAGGAAGTGACTCAGAGTCGCTGCATTATTTCATTCATGCATCCTATGAAACTCTTGTGGGGAGACAAAAAATAAGCCGTTATGTATTTTTGGTCCGCTTCTGGTGGATCATGTGTACTGAGTATTGGCATTATTGAAGCAATTTATCTAACATCACTTTTTCCCACTTGAGCCTCTGTACGACTTTGGTATGATAATAATTAAGCCATTACAGGGAGAGACTCTGTAGGGTGTAGGGTGGGACCTTTGCTCGGGCGGTCACCCACACTGGTAGGCAGGGCGCCAATGAGTGTCATTGGACATCTCCTGCCCAATTTGTATGTGGTGGCATCTTTTTGAAGATTGGATTTCAAATTTAACACACCAACCCTCCTGGGTACCGTGAGTAATAAAGAAAGCTCTATCTTTTTGTTTATTGGGGTCTGTATTTACTCTGTTTGTGAATGTCATTAGCTTCCAGACTACTTTGCGGCTACTAAGCATATCAAAATCACTATTGATCCGTTTTCTCTGAATGAATTTAGTAAGTTACATTTTAGTTTCTTTCATTCAGGGATATGATTTTGATTTTTTTTTTTTTGATCCCTTTGTGATTATATAGATAAAACCTAAAAATTGTTGTTGTGCACAATGAGGACCCATACACACTTCCCTATGTTTGATCACCAATGTAGGTAGCCGCTCTATAGCTCATTCCCAGGGCTGCCAGCACAGGAGCCTATCCGTTTGTTGCTGCTGTATGTGGCTCCCAGGATCTTTCAGTGTCTGCTCTGTTACTCATTGGTGCTTTGTATATAGGGTTCATGCTGAAACCTTTAGATTTAAAAGGCCAGTGCTTGCTGCCTATGTGCCTTGGCCAATTGCTGTTCATATGAGGCTATTTTAAGGGGACACCTCCCCAAACTCTGTGCCATATCTTTGTTGTACTTCCTATTGTCCTGAGTGAATTTTCATCGCATCGATTTCCGGGTTTCTGAATTTGAGCTAGTTCCTGATCTCGCTACCTGCCCAGTGCCTAACTTTTCCAAATAGTTTTTATTGAATCAGCCATACAGTACATGAGAAGCATAAATCAATATTATCCGTTTTACACAACCGTACATTACATTTGCTCAATCCCAAAACAGCACAGACTTCTAATGATGTATGGCAAAGATCCATTTTTCTTTTTGTTGTATAACAAATCCCCTAAACTTGACAACCTTGGTTTACATCTATCATGTCATACAATTATCACTTTCAATAAAATCAAGACTAGTCATAACAATCAACATATAAATAAAACTGAAAAAGGGTGGTTATCGCCCTTTCCCCCTCCCCCCCACCAGAAACACAGCGCCCCCCACTCCCCACCCCACCGAAGGTTGTGAGTACATTTTGCTTACCATTGATTTTTGTCAGTTGTTTGCAATTATGGGCCAGGGCTTAATCAAGATGTGCAGCCAGAAGTGGTCCCATCTCCCATCAGCAAACCAAACCTGTGTCGTTCGAGCCAATGTCATGTCTATAGTGGGCGGTCAGAAGCTTGGATTATCAAGCTGGACCCCTGTGTGTATATTCATAGTATGCCCTTAAGACTCGTCAGTGGGTAAAGCTGGCGTCTCCAAGTCCCCCCATTGTCCACCATCATCAGGACCATCCATCGGTGTAGCACCTGCCCGTCGTCGTCGCAGTAACCATGTTGTATTTTCGAAACCCCAAATTAGAGCTTGTTTTATTAGTGGCGACAGAGTGTTGATGATTGGACCCCATATGTGGAAGAATCTTTTTGTTCTCCTCTCTTTCTGTTGTGCAGCCTCAATCCAATCCATCTTCAACAGGAAGTGTCATTTCTCCAAAAATAGAGCCACACTGGGGCCCTCCGGTTGGAGCCATCTATGTAGGATAGCTTTCCTGGCTGCTGCCGCCAATGTATGGCGTAGATGCAACCCCCTTCTGTTGATGTAGTCTATGCCCCCTTTCACATGCCCAAAGAGGGCCCAGGAGGCTGAGGGTTCAAAGGATGGTAAGCCGATTTGTTTGCTGTAAATTATAATGTTGTGCCAATATTCCTGAATTATCGGGCATTCCCATAGGCAGTGATAAAGATCTGCTCTGGGTTAGTTGCACCTGAAGCAACCATCCGAACTGTAGATACCCAACTTAAAGCCTCTAATCGTGGTAAGGTAAGCATTATGTATTATCTTGAGTTGCATTCCCATGTATTTCGTCAAGGGATGTTTGTGGGCCATAGCTATGGTGCCTAGGATGAGTGTCGGTTGCAGTAAGGGGTCACACGTCGCCCACCTAGTTAGCTTGGTACAGGTCTGGGTATTATCCTTGGTCCCCACTAGATACTTGTATATGGGCGATAGCAATGCCCGTCTGGTGATTGGTTTCAAGAATATGTCGTTGAATGTGGAGTCCCAGTCTATATCTGTCATATGCCTTAAAATGTCTCTATAGTAGCTGGTGGCCTGTAGATAATGAAAAAAGGAGATAGTGATGTCAGGGAATACTTTCTGGAGTTCCACATAGCGATAGGGCGTACGATTGGTGGGGTTTATCCATTGTTCCACCCTGCAAAGTTCCTGCCTATGTAACTGCTTAAAAATCCTGTGGGGTTTGCCTTCCTGGAAATCCAGGTTGTTCACCAAGGAACGGTGTAGTGAGCACGTAGGCGATAGGCCCTTGAGTTGCCTAATTTTATTCCAAGCACGCCACATTGGCATGATCAAAATATTCTTCCGGATGTCTGGGGGGATACTGTTGAATGGCATATGTAAAAAGTTTATTAGTGTAATCCCCGGTAGAAACAAGACATCCCGGGTGCTATATGTGAACACCTCCGTGCCCCGTAACCAGTCCGAGAAATATTGCCCCAAAGCCGCCAGATTATAGTGGCGAACATTTGGCAATCCCAAGCCACCGCTCAGCTTCGGCAGCTGCAAGATTTGAAAGGGCATACGCACGCGCCCAAAACTTCAGATGAAACCGCGGCATAACCGAGAAATCACCTTCTCCTCCTTTGGTCTTAAGTATAGCGGCAACATCTGAAAGAGATATAAAAGATGTGGGAACTTCGACATCCTGAGGAGGTTCACTCTCCCCATAAAAGTCAAAGGGATGCGTTCCCATTTCTTTAAAGTTAGCTGTAGACCCGTGATGTATTTGTGTATGTTTGACATATACAGCCGATCCAGATTTCTGGTCAGTTGAACGCTTAAATACCTCAAAGAGAATGTACACCATTTAATCACGTGTGCTGAAGCCCATAATGGCTTTGCAGGGCCCTTTAGGAGCATCCCTTCACTTTTTTCTACATTAATATCGTATCCCGACAGTTGTCCTATTTCTCGTATTTCTACCAGGACTTTGGCCAGCGTCTGTTTGGGATTGGATATCATTAAAGGGTATTTATCGCTTCATCAGTTCAGCTGTTTTCTTGAAGCTTGATTCTCTCATTTCCTGAAATCCAGGGGCGTTTCTTTCCCTCCCAGCTGGGTGTTTCTTAACTGAAGGGGGATGACATAATCCCCCATTCACGGGTCATGCTCGCTCCCGAGTCTGGGTGCTCTTCCCCTCCCCCTCTGTTGAGTCTACATGTCCCTGTGTCCTCTCCTTTGCAGTCTTATTTTGTAAGAGCTGTTTTACATACCACATCCCTGCATTCAGTTAGACAGCCTTCTATGAACTCAGAGCATGATGTCTTTCCTCCACAGCTGGAGGTTTTGGGTTACAGTTTTAAAATCCAGTTTCTAAAACTATCCAGACAGGATCTCCATGTTAGGGTTTACCGCGGGAGATTTAGGCCCCAAGGGCACAATTCTGTCTGTTTTTTGGATTGTAAAAAACAGCTGCAGTGTTAGTGTGTTTCTTCTGGCTGTGCAGAGTGAAAAGCTCCCGGCCCCTTATTCTGAGTGAGAGAGGCAGGAATGCATGCTCCCGTGAATACGACCAGGGCCAGACAGAATGTAAATTAGTAGAGCCATCAGCAAATGACATGAAAGGAGGAGGAATCCGATTGGCACTGGGGAACTGTGTTTACAGAAACAGAAGATAAGGGAGACTGTGAAAACTAGACAGCTTTGCTAATGACAGACAATTGCAAAGTTGCTTGTTTTTATGGTTCCCTTATTCTGAAGATTCTGAAGACCATTTAATGAAATGATACAACCCCTTTAAGAGCAGATCATCTGTGTATGCAGTTAATTTTAGTTCCGCGCCCATGAAATTGATTCCGTGGAATTGTGGGGACTGAGTAAGGTGGTATAAGAGGGGGTCTAGGGAAAGATTAAATAATATTGGCGAGAGTGGGCATCCCTGTTTTGTTCCTCTATATAGGTCAATGATAGGGGACAGGTGGTCGTTGATAAGCAGGGATGTGGTAAAATTGAGGTGGAACGAGTCCATAAACCGTTTGAATATCGACACGAAAACATGATTTACCAGGGTGTCGGCGAGGAACGTCCAGGCCAACTTGTAGAAGGGATTCTACTCGTCCAGACTGAATAACAAGGAGCAGATAGGGTTGGATCCTGGGCCACTTGAATTGCCGTCGCCGCCACCCTGACATTTTTAGTGGAATGCCAGTCCCTAACAAATTCCGATTGGTACAGGTGAATAATCGGTGGGAGAAAATTTTTTATTTGGTTTATAATCGTAATTTAGAAGTGATATTGGGCGGTAGGACGTAAGCTGGGTGGGATCTTTGTTTGGTTTTAATAGAAGTGTCGTCCTTGAGTCCAGAAAAGAGTCCACCTCTTTGTCCCTAGGTAAATGTCATTATATAACTTGGTAAGGTAAGGGGTTAACTCTTTTTTTAAGGATTTAGTAGTACTCAGCCGAAAATCCGTCCGGACCATGGGCCTTTCAATTTGCAGAAGAGAGTATCGCGGGTTTTGGGATTTCTCTCCGAAAGAATCGCTCCAGTATCTCCCATTGTTCACCCATAATTCCCAGAAGTCTAGTGTTTTCAAAGCACTATAAAGTGACTCATAATAGTCAATGAAAACTTTCTCAATGTCCTCAGGTGCATTAAGGGTAGTTCCTGTTATTGGGCACCTAATTGTTGAAATTGGGGGACGCGCCCTCCATGGCTTGGTCAGGTTTGCTAGGAGCCTGCCCTGTCTAGCTCACCATCTGAAAAATTGTTCTGGGTGGCCCTTATGTCCCGGGGCCCTGTCCTAGCGGAAAGGCTTAGAAACCCCCTGAGTCGGCATCTTGGTTTTATTTTCTGTGGAGGGTGGCTATGTGCTTTTCCCTGAGTGTGCTGCCAGTCGGGTAACTCTCAAAACCCTTTGGGGGTTAAACCCTGCGTTTTGCCAAAAGTGAGGATTTTCCCCCGATTATGCTTTACTATCGCCAGAATATGGGGGTATCTTCCTCATGCTGAGCGTTGTCTTTGGCAAATTGCGGCCAGTGTATTTTCAGAAATTCCCGGAAATCCTCCGAGTCGTGCAGGTAACTGGGAAAGTTCCACATCCTTGACCGTCTGAGAGACGGGAAATTATCTAGTGTCATTGTTATCGGGGCGTGGTCGGAAACCGCAATCGGAAGAATATGGGAATCCAGGATGTTGGGATACATTGAAGAGGAGACTAGCATTAAATCTATCCTTGAATATGTGTTGTGTACTGCCGAGTAGAAGGTGTATGACCTATCTGATGGATTAGTTTTCCCCCCAGGATCAAATTGTGACGTGGTAGTGGGTCCGCCGGCCACCGCAAGCGTGGTAGTTTAAACCCCCAGGGAACGGAATTAAGCAGCCCCCCGGTTTTACCAGAGCCCGCGCAAAACGGGATGGACTTGCGCGGGTGAGGTACCCGGTGTCCCCCCTGACTTGACTTGCTTGCGGTTTGGGGGCCGAGGGGCAGGTGGTACAGAACGTAGTCGAGAAATCGTGTCGTGGGCAGGCGAAGGTAGGGGAGGCGGCAATGGTTCGGAGTCGGGAAATGCGCGGAGGTTGGTACACGGTTTAGCAGGAATCATTTAAAGGGAAAGCTTTCTTAAGGCTTGGGAAAGTAGATCCAGAGGAAGGGGACTGGGTGCAAACTTATATAGGAACGGCCCGGTAATTCCCCAATTTCCGGCCATGTCCTTTTTAAAATTTACAAGGGCGGGGGGCATGCGATTCCCGGGTGGGGAAGGGGCGAGGACCGGCGGGGGCGAGGCCAGGTGAGTGGATGGGGCGGGGGGCGCCAGGGCAGCCGTGCGGCCGCGGCGCCCCCCCCCACGCCGGGGCCGTTAGGGGGGAAGCGGGTGCGAGCGGTCCCTGGCCCGGCCACGGCGCAACCGTTAATATTATATTTAAATTTTCTGTCGAGCTTTTATCGAGGAAAGGGAGAACCCCGCTGGTGTGGAGTGCGTTATCTAGGGTGGGGTGTGCGCGATACTGAAATCCCTCCCCCAGTATTCGAATTATCCTTTGTAAAAGAAAGCTTGCCCGACTTGTAAAAAAGGCCCATTTGGAGCGGTTTTGGGTTGAGTTGACTAGAGTATAGATGTTGTTTTGGGTTTTGACTTTAAGAAAAAAAAATCTGCCGTTATCTGTATGCTGTTCCCTTATTTCCCCGGACAATGGTTTAGCTTTAGGGTTGCAGGGGCAGGTTCGGTGAAGGCGTGAATTGACATTTCTTGTTGGAGTGGAGAAGTTCGTGCGGAGGCTGGGGATTTTTTGGCTTGCGATATCGGTGTCTTGGGTGTGCGCTTGCCACGCTTGCATACCACTGTGGAAGAGCAGGCATTTCTACTCGGGGTCTGTCTGTGAACAAATCTGTCCATACTCCCGATATTCCACTTTTGGTGTACCCCAGGGTGTGATAAGCTCCAGTGGTCGAACAAATACTTTTGAGAGTAACATAGTACGTTCTTGACTGTGGCTAGGAATTAGGCTGGGCAATATGGGCTAGGCGGGCGTAGTGAAAGGGAGGCCTCTGGGGGTCTTAATGGCAGGTCTGACCGTGATCACTGCTGGGTCCCATCTGAGATTATCGTTGTTGCCTATATTTCCGGCACAGCTGAAGTAGTGACCCTTGTATCAAAAGTGTATTTGCTACTTCTCCCAGCTTCTGAAGTATGCATCACCTCCGGTTTGGGAGGTATTGCACTCAAGCAAATATGTTAGATGTTAGACTTAGTCAGAGGTGAAATGCCCCTCAACTTGAAAGCATAAGAGACACCAAGAAATACAAGAACAGAGGTATGTACTATTAAGCCGTGAAACAATAGAAACAATTGTCCCTTGTCCCGGTGTTGTGTTCACACCAAGATCCCCTTATGAGCAGAGAGACACGCAGCTTTGCTGCTCTCTTGTGGGCCGCAAGAGGGAAAACAGTTAGTGTTGTTTGCCAGGGCAAAATCTAAAATCCCTGTATACTGTGCTATCCGTTGGCAGGCAACACGTGTCCATGTACAAGCCGTGCTGTGTGTGGATTTAACAAATAAGAGATCATGGGAGCACAGGGTGTCAGAGAACCTCCCTGCGCTTGGTTCTGGTGAAAACTTTTCCCCTACACTCGGTAAACCCCAGGTCAGGGGATCAGCTATGGTATGTGGTTAATTTGCTCTTCGGGCCAGTCTCTCCGAGGAGAGTAGCAGAACACCCTACTGATAGTCCGAGTCCCCCTGCGACTGTGCGCTGGGATAAGACGTATGGCTAATGTGTAGTAAGATCGGGGGGGGTATGTAGGGACCTCGGCCGGCGTCCTAAGAGTCTTCGGGCTGGGAGTAAGGTGATACACGACACCAGAGGGCAATGAGCTCCGACGACTAAGCCCCCGCCCGTTAAGGTTAGACGTTACCGGTCTCTTGGCGGTATGGCAGCGGGGCTCGTGCTCCCGACACAGGACTCCGTGGAAGCAGCGAGTAGGCCGTCCCGCGAAATGCAGACGTGACTGTAGGATCACGGGCACGATCCCTGGGTGATGATCCAGAGTCCAGGCTTGAGGGCTGTGCAGGATGCCGTCGTGGAGATGGGCGACCGGGCCTGCCGGGATGTCCCCGCAGGTCCCGGGCCGGCGATGCGTCGACCATGGATCTCAGGTTCTGGTGCCAGGTATTCCGGTCCACTCTCAGTTACAGCTATTATTTGCTGCAGCAGGGCACAGAGAGTTGTTGCCAAACAGTGAGGCGTAGGCGCAGGGCATCGGAGTCCTGGTTGTGCCACAGGCAGGCCAGAAGTCCGTGTCGGGGCAAATGTCCCTGGTAGGTAACGCTCCCTGGGGCCAGTGGGTGGCGGAGATGGCGCCCTAATAGGCCATTGGGCTAGGTGCGTTGGCTGTGCTACCGAAAGGCAGGGTTACAGTCCTGTACCCAAGGACCCCACCGCCCGGATCCCAGCACCGTGTACGAGTCCCGTGTGGACACCCGGCGTGGATGCCACGCCCCGCTGTATTCCACGCAGCCCCCAATGTCACTGGTGCGTGGGCCAACAGTGCCGAGCTCGTTGGTGGTAGTGTCCTGCTCTGGGGCTTTCGTAGTTCCCGATTCTCTGTCCGTGGGTTTCTCTTGGCGTCTGTGCCAAGAGCTGTGGGGGTTTTCACCCGTGCACTAGTCCCGGCTTCTCTGCAAGCTCCAGGGCAAGATGGCGGCGTCTGCTTGGTGCACGCCGGCTGTGGCGGGAAAATCTCTCTGAGGCAATCAGCGGGTCGTTGGTGATCCTGGCTGACCCCACCCTACTTGTTCAGGTGCAGCAGCCCGGTCTTCTGATCTGCGGGCAAGGCAGGGGAGATTTCGGTGTATGCCTCTGGTTTTGAGGGGCCACTCCGCTCTGGTGTTGTGCGCGGGAGCTAGCTCTCCGCCATCGTTGCAGCCAACCTCGCTGCCCACGGGTTCCAGGGGTGAAATATTCAGGTCTCCTTGTTGTCCACTGCTCCACACGCCGCCCCGATGTTTTTATGGCAGGTTAAGCGTAGGATGCCTAGGATACAACCGAGATTTTGCTGGTAGATGCAGGAGCTCTGCTAAAAGTTGGCCGCACTCAGCGCCCCACCCCTGGAAGTCATAGTGCCTAACTTGACCTTCAGCTCATATAAAGGGGTAGCTGTGACCATCTCCTATTGTGAACAGTGATAAGCCATGTTATCTACACATTGGTGTCACCTTCTATTGTAATCCATCTGTGATGATAATGAGGAGACTCTTCTCTACAGAAGAGGAAGTGTCAGCCTATTATTAGGCTTAGTGACCACAGTGACACCTGCAGGATTTATCAGAATATAGAGAGTGATAGGAGAAACTAAAAACACATCACCAAAAATCTCTTAATAAAATCTGCTTCTTATAAAACACAAGATAAACAATAGGTTATTTCTGATGACACTTTCCCTTTAAATCTCCACCATGACCGCCAGTGCCGTCCGGCACCCAAAGTTAATAGGCAAGATAACCCAGCTCTATCTCCTTACTTGTGACATAAAAGGTCGGTGGATTCTCCAGATCCTCCATCTTGATCTCCTATACAGATCCTTGTTCCTTCTAAATACACCACTCCTCCATGGAGAAATAGACAGCGACCTCCTACACCGTATAGGAACCTGCACACAAATGAATGGTCAACACCCGGGAACCTCCTTCAGTGGTGTTACTGTATAATGTCCCAGCATCCAGCAGCAGCAGTGGTCACCTCTCCAGTCAGCAGCTCCGTCATCTTGTTGGCGATTCTAGATCTTCTGCTTCATTTCCCGCTCATGTATCATGAGTGGCGAGGGAGGCTCTATGATGGGGCCCCGGCTCCATCCTCCTGACACACAGGGACAGCAGCTGGGGGCCACACAGTCACCTGACGTCCTTCTTCACTACTGTGTAATCCTGTGTATGGAGAGAAATCCCGGATCAGTGACCGATCTCCAGAAATCTAGTGACTAGAACTAATATTATTCCTGCACAGAGAGACGTCCAGGGACACGGTGGACTTCTGAGCTGTGACTTCCCTTGATAACTTCCTCTGGCAGAGAAGTGTAAAGCTTAAGACCTTGTAAGGGAAATGCTTATGGTCGGCAAGGCTTGTTTATCACTAAATATAAAGATTCCAGTAATATTTTTGTACTATAGTTTAACTTTGAAAGTAGATGTCCTCCTAAGCTGTAGGATGAAACACCTGTGAACAGACCTGAAAATGGGGGGGGGGGGGGGGGGGGGGGGGGGAAAAGTGCCACGGCAAAAACCGTTAAACCTTTATACAGTTTACTTCGAGAATTGTGATTGAACAACACCTTCCAACCATTCTGTCGTCTGTGCTTATACAAATTCCGATTTTTTATGAATATTTGTTAATGAAGCCTCTGGATGTGACCCCAGTGATCCCTCCCTCAGTAGAAAGAAGGAGATTGTGACCCAGCTGTATAGATCTCTAGTAACCCTACATCTGGAATATGAGGTCATTTCTGGAGACCAGCTACAAAAAGGGGTTGGTAAAAGAGAAGTCTAAAAGTTGCGAAATAAGACACAGAAACGTTTATTGGCAAATTAATACATGTAAATGAAAAAGTACTGATCATGTATAGGAATGGTGAAGCGAGACATTTGTTCTAGACCAAGATCTCGCTCCAATTCCCAGCGTGTATCACAAGTAGCCAGACACAAAGGGCCACATGTACAAAAACTGGCGAGGTCTAAGACTTTCTTTGTTGCCCATAGCAAATAGTGCTCTTAAAAAATGGAAAGGGACCTCTTATTGGTTGCTATGGGCAACAAGAAAGTCTTCGACCTAGAAAGTTTTCGTACATGTTCCCTAAAGTATCTTAAATGAATAGAAGACTTCTACAGGATTATTTCAGAATAAAGAAAACTGAGACTCACTTTTTCTACTGGATTTAGCTCACAGTTTAAACGTATTGTTGAAATAATCAAGAAACCTTTACTGGGTGTAAATAATAATATCCAACATTTAGTACAAACTGGGGTAATATTCGTCTCTCATAGACACCAACCATAGGGTCCCTTCTATTGCCTAGTCTGTATACTTGCACTTGGCTGTCAACCAGAGGATTCAACAAGTGTGGCCTTGTAAGTGTACGGTCTGCAGTCAATACAGCCCGTCAGTACATAACTTAACTGGTTTGGCCTCAAATCCCTTTCACATTTCAAGGCTTCCTGTGAGCTTACATGTGAATGAGGAATAACTACCATCCAATAGAGTGCGCTGTGGACTCCTCAGCTCTTCCCATAAGCCTTTGCTTTATGCAAAACAGACAGTGGAGGTCTGACAGGCCGCGTAAATCCTCACACCGACCAATTATGTGTCTCTCCCAAAGGAAGATTTTTTTCCCCTTCTAATATACAGCCAAGGAACAGCTTCGTTTCTCTCACAAATGACTCATATGTTATAAAATCATATACAAATTGCAATTCTAAGTTTGTTATTTATCTAATTATTTGAGAAAAATGTCACATTCAATTTACTGGTTGTACCACAGGTCCTTTAAAGATCCGTATACGGAGACACTAGTACCCTGTAATTTTTCGGAGGTACATGTGAGGGATAGGTCTTCCTTTTCATTCATAGAAATAGAAAAAGAGGTAAATTCTAGTAGAGGTGGTGATCTATATAAAAACTATATGGTAGGGAGTCATGGTGGATTTTCAGCCTGGGAACAGACATTCAGTAGAGTTGATGATTAGTGATGAGCGATTACGTTGACCATCGTCGTCGGGTCGATAGTCAACGATAGTCAATAAGATATTCAATAGTCGATAATAGATTTTCACCGATGACCATTAAAGTCTATGGGGAGAGCACCAACACCTTCATTCTTACACTCCAAACAGGGCTGAGAAGCGGCAATTAACAGCCACAACAGTCAAATGGATACGTCTACATCTTAGGCAACACACTTAGGTATGACAAAGTCGCAGAAAAAAAGTCACAGACCATTTACTATCCCTTCATGTACCACAGCATGACCCTTAAACCTGCATCACCCACAAATTAAAAAATGCCCAGAAGGCATGTATGAATTTGAACCATCATTTTTACTTGAACGGAACATTGACTATACCTGTCCTGGGCCACCAGCATGAGCCCCAACCTGCATGACCCCCAGATTTAAAAAAGTGGCCGAAAAAGGAATCTTTCAACCACATTTTAGTTGAACTGGACATTGACTATACCTGTCCTGTACCACAGTATGACCATTAAACCTGTCTGACCCACAGATTAAAAAGTGCCGGAGGGGGCGTGGCCTGGTGTGCTGATGGCCGGTCGTGCTTAGCCTGAGCTCCGTCCAGAGCTAATAATTATAAGCCCTTAGGCACCTCATCATGGGACCCGGACGTATCAAAAAAGACACCCGACCCAGCGGAACACTCGGAAGGCGGTCCTGCAATCTCAAACTACTTTGCGCCGCTGGCCAGCTTGAACCGAGGCCCCGAGCGCTCACCCCCCTCCCAGACGCCATTTCCCCAGCCGCGTTGATACGAGACGGACTCCTCCTGCAGCGGCGGACACCCCCACTTACCCCCCGGGCAAGATGCGGGGGGGGGGGGGGGAGGGGGGGGGGAGGGGGGAAAAAATAAAAAAAAAAAAAGGGGGCAGGAAAAAAGGGGGGGGGGGGGGGGGGGGGGGGGGGGCGGGGGGGGGAAAAGGGGGCAAAAAGGGGGCGGGGGGAAGGAAAAGGGGGGGGGGGGGGGGGGGGGTGTGGGGGGGGGGGGGGGGGGGGGGGGGGTTGGACACGGGGGGACAAAAGGGGGGGGTGGGGGAAAAACAGGAGGAAGAACACGCCAGCGGTCCCCGTCGCCTCTGAAGTCTCCGCAGCGAGGGGCAGAGAGCGGAGGAAGCATAGTGCCGGCCCGGACGTCACGTGGGCAGCCGTCTTCTTCCCAGGCGGCATTGCGGCGGGACTCGGAGGAGCGCGTCGCACAGGCCGGTGCAACTGACTGCCACCCGACACCTGGAGCGGACCGGGAGCAGCGGCGGTTGGGCCGGCAGAGAGGAGAGGAGAGGTCGGCTGGCGAATCTCCCCACGCCGCACTAACATCTGTGAACTGGGCCCAGGTAGGAGGTAGCCTGCGGGCCTCCCCCCGTCTGTCCCCTACATCTCAGGGACTGGGCTTGCCCTCCCCTCCCCTGCTGGCTCCGGCTCTGAGCACCAAGCAGGCCCCTCAGCCACAGAAGCACGCAGTGCCGCATTTCCCTCTGGGCGCTGGTACCCCTGGCACTTGTTTGGAGGGCCTGGCTGAGTGGGATCATGACTCTCCCCAGCAAGATGACCCCCCTCCACAATGCATAACCCAAGCCATCTCACAGTCGGGCCATACCTCAGGATCACCTCCAGGGCTTTCTGTGGAGTCGGTGGTAGATCCCATGGAGGGCTCCAGCCCTAGCCAGCGGACTGTGGGCTCCTCAGCATCTGTGGCACCATCACATGGGACTTCCTCTCCGCTAGAGGAGTGGCCGGTGCTCCGTGTCGCGGGTCCGAGCTCACAACCAAGCCGGTCCTCAATGTCACCAGATACCGGCCGCGCTAACAGAAGCACTGTTTCTCCTATGATTCCAAAAGAGACTGCTCTTCAGGCGCTACAAGGGCATCCGGAGCTCCAGGCTCTCTTGTCCTTATTACCAACAAAAAGCGATTTGGCGGCCTTGACTGCAGACCTGAAGGTTGCCTGGAGGAAAGATCTGTATGTCGTACAGAAAGACGTTTCTGCCATTCAACAGAGAGTACAGAACCTGGAGAGTGTCCAGGAGTCGGTGAAGAATTCCCTGGCTGATGTGCAGGTTGCTCTCGCTAAACACTCCACAACACACCAACGCCTTGCTGACCAGCTCGATGATCTGGAAAACAGGAACAGGCGAAACAACGTCAGAGTCCGCGGTTTGCCGTAATCGATCAAAACCAGGAGTTGGCAGGGGCCCTCACTAGGCACTCAATAAAGCTACTAGGCAAGCCAAAGACGACCATATATCGAAGCTTGACCGTGCTCATCGCGCTTTGAGACCCCAAACGCAAGACCTGCTCCGGCCGAGGGATGTGATCTGTCGTGTGCATTACTATTCCATCAAAGAAGAGATCATGAAACGTGCTAGAACATTCCAAGATCTTTGTTGGGAGGGCGCCGCTGTGGCTCTCTTCCCGGATCTCTCCCGGCGTACTCTGAGGCTGAGGGCAGCCCTGAAACCTCTCCTCACACTCCTGCAGCAACGGAACATCCCGTATCGCTGGGGCTACCCTTTTGCGCTTCAAGTCCGAAGGGGAGAGGACCTTGTGATTTTCCGATCATTGGCGGACCTTCCTCACTTCCTGTCAGCCCTGGGTCTCCCAAACGTGGATCTACCTGAATGGGACTCCTCGGCTGCCTCTTTTCCTGACCAGCGACCACGACCAGCGGGAACTGCCCCAAGAGATGTGGGACCCTCGGGGATGCCCAAGCCTCAGCGACGCCGGAGATTCCTGACAAGCATCCCCAGTACAGAAGCCTTCTAGGGGACTTCGCCTGAGTGATTCCTCAATTCAACCGACAGGACATTTGCTAAGTGTCTTTTAATTACTCTCTTTCATTATTATGTTGTATGTGGCTCAAGTGGCCCTCTCTCTCCGGTGGATCTTTGCTGATAAGATCTATGCCGGATCAAAGATCTATTGGAGACAGTTGGTCCCTAAGTCATATCATAATGTGTATGTTTTCGCTCTGACTTGAGGGCGGAGGTACCCTTACCCTCCTACACCCAACCTCTGTTCCTTCCCTATTACCTTATTCCCCCCCTCTCCCCTTTTTTTTTTTTTCTCCTCCACCTCTTTCCCCTCCTCCCTTCCTCTCCCCCTCCTTTTTTCTTTCTCCCCGCCTCTCTCCCAGCCCACTCCCCCTCCCACCCTCCCCCCCCTGGTCGCCCCACCCTTGCCCTGACTCCCCCTCTCGTCAGACACAAAATTGGTGCCTATCCTCAAGGTGCATTTGTAACACGGAGTGGCTCTTTAGTAGAATGTGTAGGAAATGTTTCTTGCAAATTTTCTATTGTTCGCTTACGAGCGGGCCTCCGCCACCAGCCACAGTCCCCATGTAGGATGGTGGCTAGGACCCCGATGTCTAGCCACAGCAGTTTGTCTGCTACGAAATGTTAGGTTTTTTTTGCTGGCTCTTTTCCATGGCCAGCTTTGTTTAGGATTTTGGTTTTTTTGTGCTGTCTGCTTCCAGCTTCGGGTGGTGTTGGTGGTGGGGTTCCGTGCGGGGGGCCGCCTGTGGCTTTTTGACCATGGGTAGTTTCACTGTATCATCCCTTAATGTTAAGGGATTTAATATCCCGGAGAGGAGGTCGCGTATTTTTTATAACATGCACAAATGTAGATCGCACATCTTGTGTGTCCAGGAGACACATCTTCTCAAGAGCCACGCTCCGGCCATTCGTGATAGGTATTATCCCTCCTGGTGCCATTCCAGCAACTCTCAGGCCAAGACAAAAGGGGTGGCGATTTTCTTTCATAAATCGCTCGCTCATGAGATTTTAGAGGTGAAGGAGGACCCCGAAGCGCGATATGTCTTTGTGAGGTGCAGCGTGGGGGGTGCCCCGTATACAATCGCCAAGGTCCTGCCCCTACGCAGGGTCAGGTCTCCTTTCCTGGCCCGATGTTGCGGATGAGTTGAACGCTTTTTCCCAAGGCCACATAATCCTATGTGGAGACTTCAATCTCACACTGCAGCCTGAGGTTGATACCTCTTCGGGGAAAACTTCCCTCTCTTTCACCAAATTAAACAAAATTAAGAGGCTGCTCCGGGACATGCAACTGTGCGACATCTGGCGCATACTGTACCCTCCGGCCCGCGATTACACGTTCTATTCGCATCCCACATGGGTTATAGGTATGATCGAACTATATTTTGGTCAGCACTCTCTGCTGACGAGAGTGGTCAAAGCTGAGGTCGGTAATATCCTTCTCTCTGACCACGCGCCGGTATGCTGCACTTTTGCTCTGCCTGATGAGGGCCGCGGACCCTTCACCTGGAAGCTTAACGAATCTCTGCTAGAAGATGCGGTATGTCTGGCGGATGTTACACAAACCGCTAGACATTTCCTAACTGACCATGCCTCAGATCCCTCCTCGCCCATGTGTAAGTGGGAATCCCTAATGGTTTTTGAGAGGGTTGTCTCATTAGCATGGAACCCGACGGAAAAGAGAGGCGGCGGAAAGCTGAAGATTCTACAGATAAGGCTTGGAACCTTGGAAACAGCTCACAATTCTAAGGTCAGAGAGGAGGACCTTAGGCTCTTGTTGCAAACACGGCATGATATCCTTAGGCTTCTCGACCAGAAACACAAGCGGTACAAGCAGATATGCGCGAACACTTTCTACCAGTGGAGCAATAAACCGAGCAGAATGCTTGCCCGAGCCTGGAGGGACAAGCAGCTCGCTATTTTTGTTTCCGGCGGTGAAACTGGCCTCCGGCGACAGTACATAAGACCCCTGACATCTTAGAATCGTTCCGCTTGTTTTACCAAAAGTTGTACAACCTACCAAAGACCTGTCCCCTTGGGAAGAATACACCTAGATTGACGGAATTCCTCGAGGCCTCGGCATTACCTAAGGTTCAGCCTGATAGGCTACATGCTCTGGAAAGGCTGTTCACCAAGAAGAGTTAAAAGTCTGCCATCATGACATCTTGACGGAAAAGCCCAGGCCCCGATGGGTACACAGCAAAGTTCTTCAAGGTCCTAACTAACGAATTAGTAGACCCGTTACTGGCCTCCTTCAACTCGGTTTCCTCCTCCTGCCCCTTCTCTCAGGCCTTTCTAGGCGCATACATTACAGTGATCCCAAAGGAGGGCAAGGACCCCCTCCTTGTTTCTAGCTACAGCCATCTCCCTCCTCAAGTTGGATACCAACTTCGCCCAAATGTTACGGGTCGTCTTAATGGGATACTGGGGACTTGGGTGCACCGGGACCAGGTGGGTTTCCGTCCCTGCGAGGGAAGCTAGGGACAACACCCTGAAGACCTTCTCACTCATTCCATCAGAGTGGAAGTGCGGGCCCCTTACGAGCTGCTTATCTTTAGACGCCGAAAAGGCGTTTGATCGGGTGGACTGGGACTATATGTGGGCAGTGCTGGAGGGGCTAGGTATTGGGCCAGTGATGTTACAACGAATTATGGCTCTCTACTCGCACCCTCATGCTCAGGTTAGGGTCCAAAGCTTCGCTTTCTCCAACTTTAAATATTAGGAATGGCACCAGCAGGTTCCCCCTTTCCCCTATCCTATATGCTCACGATGGAACAGCTCCTACAAACTCTACGAAACAATTCCGATATCCGGGGATTCAGTGTGGAAACGTGCAGTACAAGTGTTCGCTTTCGCTGACGATTGTTTGTTTTTTTTTTTTGTTGCTTTATCTGACCCAACCCACCACCTCCGCTCCCGGTTTAATGAAACGCTTAAAACTTTCGGCACCCTGTGTAAATTTTAGATTAATTTTCAAAAAAGTGTAGACTTGGGGATTTACTTAGGGAATGAGAGATTGGATGACTGAAACAATCCTTCCCGTTTGTATGGGCACAGAAGACCCCTTAAATATCTAGGGGTACTAAGCCGGGAGATCGCCGGACACTTTAGATTGAATTTTGGCCCCATAAATGGCCGTTTCTCTCCTCCGACCTCGCGCGTTGGATAGGCGAGACTTCTCATGGCTCGGCCGTAGCAATATATTGAAGATAATATTCTCCCCCCCCCCCCCCCCCCCCCCCCCCCCGCCTTTTGGATCGTGTTCCAGACGAACCCCTCCTCCTCTCGGGTTTCCTTTTTTAAATCACTCCAAAGTAATTATTGAGTGTGTTTATCTGGGGCAAGAAGAAGCCCAGATTGGCGAGGAATACGCTCATTAGACCACGGGAGGAGGGGGGCCTATCCCTGCCGGATATAAGAGCTTATACTTGCGGCCGCCACAGTTAGAATACTGGATTGGTTCATCATCGCACTCCAAGCTCTGGGTCCCTCGCCTGAAAGCCTCATTGTGTGAGGCTCCACTGTCAGCACTGCCATGGACGGCTGAGGAGCTTCTCCCCCAAGTCCCGCATTGTTTCCCTCCCAATGGGTCGCACAAGCAACCGATGCTTACCGTGGAGAACATATGGTAGGCAGCTGGACCTGTTTTGGGTCCAACGCCCTTTGACCCCGGTCATGTAATCCGAGCTCGGATTAGGAACTGGTAGGTGCATCACGCCCATTGTCTTCAGGGACCTTCTCACCCGCTACTCCCTGAAGACCTGGGGGGAAACACCCAGGTGAGGATGGAGTCGTGACTGTTTCGGTGGATACAGATCCAGCACTTTTATAGATTATTAATGTAAAACTAAACCTGCACCGAGCCCTGACGCCCTTTGAGAGCCTCTGCCTTCAGGACGGCTCCCCACCCACTCCTCTCACAAATATATCCCTTAAGGTGCAGGGATTGACCTGCATCTCCCCCCATCAGCTGGCCTGGGAGCGGAGATTCAGAGGAGCAATATCGTCTGAGGACGACGAAACATTACGTTAAGCAAACCAAATCATTAGTCTCCGTCGTCTGCCAAGTGCAAAACTTCAAAGTAATTTCCCGTTGGGTATGGGCCCCTCCGCTGCATCGATTCCCCCCGGCAGTATCTCCGCAGGTTGGAGAGGGCCAGGCTATGGAACAAGGGGGACTGTGTGGGAGTGCCCGAATTTTTTCCCCCTTCGGAGAAGGTGTTGCTATCAAAAACTCGTGACGGTACCGGCAAAACACCAATGGTCCTGCTGCTATCCAGATCCCGTCGTCAACCTCATTTAAAAGGGGAATTACATCATCTTCTGTTGGGGCACGAGAGCCCTAATCCCGGGGCTTTGGCGATCCGCCCCCCCTTTTCCCTGACTAAATTGGGTTTTAAAGGAGACTTTTCCTCCAACCATGGGGGAAATTTTTAGGCTAGAAACATAAAAGGGGAGGGAGAGTACGGGGATCTGGAGCCGGGGATTCCCTTCACAGCATCTCCGATTCGCCCCGTGTATAGACGCGGTGGGTGGTGGCCTTTCCCTTTCCCCGGGAGGGTGAATGATCCCCCTTTCGCCCCGGGTAGGGGACCTGCCCCCACAGCGCCATTCATACATTTTTCCATACAGTGTAAAGCAATTAGTTAGTTGCTTTTTTTTTTTTACCCATCGTTAGACCAAAGTCCCCGGTTTAATTTTCTTCACTATCGGAGCCCATATTATGCTGGTTTGCCTGCCATTTTTTTTTTAAATATGTAAGCTATAAGTGTGCTTTCTGTCATATGTAGCTACATATTGCGGGCTTATTTTGGAACTTTTCTTTTATTTTGCTCCTGCTAAATTGTTTTACCTTTCTTGATTAATGTGGATTAAATTTTATGTTTTGAAATAAAGTTTGGAATTTGAAAAAAAAAAAAAAAAAAAAAAAAAAAAAAAAGTCCCGGGAAAAAAGGAGTTTTTTTCAACCCACCATTTTAGTTTCACTGGAATATACGTCCCTCCGGACCACAGCATGAGCCCAAACCTGATGACCCCCAGATTTAAAAAGTGCCAAAAAAGGAGTCTTTCAACCACCTTTAGTTTCACTGACATTGACAAACCCTGCCCGGGGCCCACAGCAGATCTTAAACCTTTTGCCCCAAAGATAAACAAAGTGGCACTATGCTATTTTGACGGCGTCATTGTATATTTTTTTGGAAACTAAATTTTGTTTAAGAATTTTTTAGGAAGTTTATTTTTATTTTTAAATTTATTCCCATTTTGCTTTTTTTTCAAGTGTGATAATTACAAAAAACCCCCTCCCTCAGTTTTTAAAGGGTTTTTTTTTTTTACACTGTAATGTTTAATTCACCCCCCCCCCAAAAAAAGTAATTTTTTTTAAAAATGTCCAAATAAAAAAAAATTTTAGTTGAGAAGAATTTGGTTGGTTTTGGGAGTGACACCCAATAAATTCAAATCCTTCTTCAGTGTTTGGGGGACAGACCCCCCCTGGAGATCGTTATGCCCCCCATAGGACTCCGCCCAGAAAATTTTAACCCCTAAAATTTGTGCAATTTGTGTCCACCCTGGGCCCCTTTTTTGCACTACTTAACCCACAAAATCACCTTTTGAAAGCCAGTGCCCGTGCTACATCGCCTCTGTTAACGGGGAGGTCCAGCGCCGGGGACAGATTACGTGGGTGCGGTGAACCCCAGGCTACGTCTTCATCTATTAACACGCAGTTAAAATGCCCTAGGGCCCGCAACGCAACTCGTGCTGAACAGAGTGGGGAAAGCGGAATGTGATAAACCCCAGCTTCCCTCAGTACACAGTAAAGACCTGGGTAGCGCTTCCCCTCCTATGAGTGCGGACCAATTGAGTTTCATTGGAAATACTGGGGGTTTAAACGCTCCTTTTCCACCCATGTGCCCTTTTTTTTGGGCTTTTTTTTTTTTCTCTTTTTCCCAAACGTGGGGGAGGAAATTGTTCTGTACTTTTTTTCTCTGTCCATGCCCTACGCCATGTCCCTGAATAATACATCTGGTCAATTTTCCTGTCCCCCTTTAAAAAGGAATTTTTTTTCCGCTATTTTGTCATGCAAGTTTTTTAGTATTTTTTAATTTCAAAAAAAACTTTTTTAAAATAGGAGGGAAACCCCCACCAGTCTTTTTTTCTCTTTTTAATTGTTTTAAATGGGTTGTCTCAATACGGGGTTTGAATATGTAAAGATCTTGCAAAAACAAGTCATTTTGAAATATGTGTCCATTACCGTGTCCTGCCTATTCTGTTCCTGACAAAACCATCCCTTGAGCCACCTTGACAATTGTGAAGAACAAATGTCTGTTAAAAACAACTTTTTTTTTATAATAGACCTGTATATACGCAGTCACAGCAAAATGCCCCAAAAATTTTCAAAGAAAACCCTTTTGACCACTTTGGACAATTGTGAAAAAAAAATGTTTTTGAAAAAAAATTTTTTAAAATGGGACTTAGTATTGCTCTTTTCAAAGCAGCAACCCAAAAAATTAAAAAAATGACTTCTCACTCTTTTAAAAAATTTGTGAGGGGAGAAATCCCACTTTTCTTTTCAAAGGAAAAGATTTTTTGCTGTATCTCACAGCAACATGCCCCAAAAAATTTTAAAATATTACTTCTTACCCACTAAAAAAAATTGTGAGGGAAAAAACCCTTTAGAAGCCACTTTTCTGTTACAAAGGACCAAAATTTTAAGCGTATCTCACAGAACAGACCTCAAACCATTGACAATGCAAAACTTCTAAAGAAAAGTGAGTAAATGAATCGGTTTTGTCATAAACCCTTTGCTGTCTTTACAGTCCCCTCACCAAAAGAACGTTGGGAAAAGAGAATAAAAATTGCAGTAAGAAAGGGTCTTTTTAAAAAAAATTTTTTAAAGGGGCCTTTTCTTTTTGAAGAGGAATGTGAAGTAGACCCGGGAACTAATCGGTGACCTCGGCAATTTGGGGCCACAAAATCTCAGGACCATGCCCGATTCATCTTTATGAAAGTCAAACGATCCACATAACTGTGGAAACCGGTGCGTTTGTCGTAATACTCCCCCCAGCTGTGTGAAGGGCCCCTCAGAAATTTCGGGCGCGGGCGGACAACACCTCTTGCGTGGCCCAGCCAGCTCGGCCATTCGCCATTTTGGATCCCCGAAGTCAATTGGGGGCCGAAAAAATCCAAAAACATCGGGTTTTAGACGCAATAGTCGTGCACCATGATCTTAAGCTGTCTCTGTGTGTTGGATGTGTGCCCTGCATTGCATGCGTTGGTGAGGTGGTAAATAAAGATTTCCAGAGGGGCACCCTTTGGGTTCGCCCCTTTCCCCTGTGCTGCTGCCGCTACGGCACTTGGGACTCTACTGCTGTACGTCGCTGATGTTGTTCCCCCGTACTTTTTTTGGGAAAGTGAAAGCAAAAACAGTGTCTCCAGTTGATCAAACGCAAAGGGCCCATTCCCGCATTTTCTCTCTATTGGGGGGGTGGAAGGAAAGGTGATTTTTTGTTTGTACCGGTGATCCAGGGGGTGGCCACCCAGAACGTTGTTATTTTTAGGCCCTTTAAGCGGGGTCATGTTGGAGGAAATGGGCATCCAAGCACCATGTGAGAGATGGGGGCCCGATTTCCCAAGCCTCAGTCGAGAGGCATAGCAAACTGATCTTCCCATCCGCCCCAAAACGCCCAACCCTTTCCAAGGCGGGCGTCGGTGTCTAGGGAAACCTCCCCTCCCCTCCGACAGCTTCAACACAGCCCTGACTTTCCCCAGATATGCACCCCCAGAGTGATGCGCTGCTTGCACTACCCCGGAAAACCCCAAACCCCTGCCTAATGAAGACCGATAAAATTGGGGAAAAATTCGGGGCCCTTTTGGATTCGACGGGGGAAAGGCTCCGTGCCCCATCTGTGTCCGTCTCTTCTCCGTCGCTGGCGGGGCCTGTTTTTCAGGGTCCAACGATCTTCCAGAACTAAGATCACCACAATGCCATGCGACAAGGGGACGTCCGCCTGACCATTTTGGTGGCTTCTTCAAAACTGGGAAGGATGGTGCAGAGCTCTTTCACCGCCTCCACTCTCAGTGGCTCAAAACCCCGAGGTCCCACCCCTGCTTTTCAGGCCATGTGCCTTCGTACGCGTAATGGGATTTCGCTGCTGCACAATCCTGGAGCAGTGGAAGGTGGAAATTCCAGCGTGTTGCCGTCAACAAGAGACGGTTGACGGGGAGGCCCAGCTGACCTCAACGCAGCCAGGGGGGACGAAACAGGGGGCGAAGGCGGAAGTGTGAAATTAGACTTCGAGCCTTTTTCAGCAGGCAGTCCAACCCTGGTAGCTCTTTGAAATTTTCTGGGGCGAAAAGGTTCATGACCTTGCCAGGCAAGGGTGTGCTCCACCTAGATCTTAAGGCGGCCCGCAGATTTCGCCGTTTCGCACACCCCCTTTCCGGCACAAGGCTCTTGTCACCAGCCAGCGTCGGTTTGTTGCGGAGAGCCGTCCACAGCTCCTGACCTGTGTGTGGAGGTCTCCAAGACGATTAAATTTTAACCGCCTGGTTTCTCTGGGGACGTGATGCCCCCCAAGGGCCTTGGGGGGAAAAGGGGCCCCGCACCATCCCCGCGGTTTTTTAAGAGCGTGCGCGAGCCGAGAGCCACCGTCACCCCAAGACACCACCCAGCTCACCCAGTGAGCTGTCACAGAGATATTGCAGCCTTTGGCGTGCTTACTAGCCCTGTGTCGGTGGTCAGATGGCTTTTCCGGGCCCCGACCAACAACCGCTTGAAAATTTTAGGTGACACGTGGCTGGCCAGGGCAGGCGGGTTTTTTGGGAAAGAAAAGCCTCTCTGCATCTGATTGGGGCAGGCAAGGGGCCCTACTGGCGGAACCCCCTCTTGTCCCCAGACGGAAAGGGGAACTTTTTCCAAGGGCCCAAAAACTGCAATCCGACATTTAGGGTTTTGGCTTAGGATGGTTTGGGTTAAAGGTTTCTTCTGCTCCCAAACCTGGAAGACAGAAAGGGGGCTGCTAGATGGCCGCGTACGGCGTGAGGTCGTCAAAAGCGAAGGGGAAAGGGGAGGATGGGTCTCTGGTGGGGGTGGGTACTCGGGGGCCCGGGGGGAGGGTATCCCTATCATGACTCAGAGACATGGGCAGCTGGGAACGCTTTGGGGGGGCGGAGGGGGAGGAGGCGGAACAAGGGTTGACAGTGGTTGGGGCCCCCGTCGTCTGGGCTTTTTTGGGGGCCCGGTTTTCCCCCATTTTAACTATCATTTGCTCATTGACAACGTTTTGGGGGTGGTTAAACCCCCTAAGATTCTTGCCTCTACTTATGCGTTTACGCAAAGGCAGCATATGACATCGCTGGGTGAATCAGAGGCTTTGCTTAAAGAAGGCCCAGGCTTGAGAGGTCCTGGACCTTTTTGACGGCGATAAGCGAGGAGCGGGGATTCCGCTGACCGTGGCTGGCGGAATCATATCAGCGGACTTGTGCGACCGCCCTCTCCCTTTTTGAGGCGGGACCCGTACTGACACTACCCCATCGTCTTCCTCCTCGTCCAGTGATGAAGCGCTTGCAAGCAAATCTGCTGAAAAAACCACGTTGGATCCGCAATGTCGTCAAACATCATCATCAACACAGGTGACTTGTCGTCCTGACATTCTGCATCCAGGAGCTCGGGCTACAAGCAAAAGGGACTGCAAGGCGTTGCCGACCCCCGGAATTTTTGCCGATTGACCGGGTTCCTTTTCCCCCTCTGATGGCATCAGTAACTGGGCGTCCCGAGCAGAGAAAATCATCCTCTTTGGCCTCTTTGATCTTTAACATGCCTTCTGACCCCAACGCATTTTGTCATCAAAGAGGTCTTCAGAAAATGGATTATCCACAGTGGGGGTACACGAGTTGACATTGGGGCTGCTTCATGTTGGATGATGCTGATGACGACATTTGTGGCCGTGACTGGGAGGACGAGGAGGTAAGACTGCTGGATGCAGGTTGCATTAACCACTGAAGGACAGATTGGCGACGCTGTTCGTTACTGAGATTCACAGGGCCCTGACCCAGCGATGACAGGCCTGACGGTCCTGCAACTGATGATCCGCTGGCATGCGTGTTGTCGCCAGCACTGGAAGGAGCACCTTCTCTCGTACCTCTACCTCCATGTCCTACCCCCCCTCTTTGCTCGCTTACCACCTGAATTTCGCTCCATGTTCAGAAATATAAAAATTTGAGAAGGTATGGAAGAGTTTTGGAAGTCCTTATTAAAAGAGGGCAAATCACAGCATTCTCAACCCCTCTAATCAAAACAAAATTGCTGGATTCAAATTTAACTACAAAGTAGCTCTATGAACAAAGCTTGACTGACCAAGAGTGAAAAAAACACCTGTCTGAAATGTATACGGGAATAATATAAGGTATTTTTTGGCACCCTATCAATTCACCTGTGGTGACTACAAAATTGTTTGTATTCAAAATTAACTACAAAGTAGCTATATGAACAAAGCATAGTTTCATAGTTTGTAAGGCCGAAAAAAGACGAGACGTCCATCCAGTTCAGCCTGTTGTGCTAAGGTGATGATCCAGAGGAAGGCAAAAATCCCCAATGAGGTATAAGCCAATTGTCCTCATTTTAGGGAAAAATTCCTTCTGGACTCCAATCTGGCAATCAGAAAAATCCCTGGATCAATGACCCCTCTCCTGAATCCTAGTCACTATAACTTGTTATTTTATTACGCTCCAGAAATGCATCCAAACCCTTTTTAAAAACTCGGTTATTGAATTCCCCATGAAAAATCCCTCTGGCAGAGAGTTCCACAGTCTCACTGCTCTTACAGTAAAGAATCCCTTTCTATGTTGATGTAGAAACTTTCGTTCCTCAAGACATAAAGGATGCCCCCTTGTTCTAGAACAGCCCTGTGTATAAATAAATCTTGGGAGAGATCTCTATATTGACCTTTGATGTATTTAAAAATATTTATTATGTCCCCCCGAAGCCTTCTTTTCTCTAAACTAACTAACCCTAATCTTGCCAACTTTCTGGGTACTGTATCCACCCAGTCCTTTTATTATTTTTGTTGCCCGCCTTTGTACCTTTTTAAGCTCTACAATGTCCCTTTTCCCGTGCACTGGTGCCCAAAACTATATTCCATGTGTGGTCTAACCAGTGACTTGAATAATGGGAGAATAATGTTCTCATCATGTGCATCTATGCCCCTTTTAATGCACCCCATGATCCTATTTGCTTTGGCTGCTGCTTGCCTGACCCCTGGCTGCTACAATTAAGTTTACTTGTCCCCCAGGATTCCCAAGTCCTTTTCCAGTCACTTTTACCCCGCGTTTTTCCATTTAACATGTAATCATGTAATGATTTCTCTCCCCATGTGCATAACCTTACATTATCAGTGTTAAACCTCATCTGCCATTTCCCTGCCCAGGCCTCCAACTTATCCAGATCCCTTTGTAATAACACATTATCCTCTATTGTGTTGATTACTTTACAGAGCTTTGTATTGTCTGCAAGGATCGATATTCTACTGTGCATGACTGACCAAAAGTGAAAAAAACACCTGTCTGAAATGTATACGGGATAATATAAGGTATTTTTTGGCACCTATCAATTCACCTGTGGTGACTACTAAATTGCTGTATTCAAATTTAACCGCAAAGTAATCTATCAACAAAGCTTGACTGACCAAAAGTGAAAAAAACAAACCCGTCTGAAAGTATACGGATATTAAAAGTATTTTTTGGCACCTATCAGGACACCTGTGGTGACTACAAAGTTGCTGGATTCAAATTTAACTGCAAAGTAGCTCTATCAACAAAGCTTGACTGACCAAAAGTGAAAAAAACATGTATCTGAAATGTATTCGATAATAAAAGGTATTTTTGGCACCTTTCAATTCACCGTGGGCGACTACAAAATTGCTGGATTCACATTTAACTGCAAAGTAGATCTATCACAAGCTGTACGCGCCAAGTGAAAAAACACGTATCTGAAATGTATTCGGATAATGAAAGGTATTTTTGGCACCACAACCTGTGCTGGGCTACAAAATTGCTGGATTCTAATTTAACTGCAAGGTGGCTATATCAACAAAGCTGGAATGGGCAAAATTGGAAAAAGAACACCTATCTGAAATGTATACTGATAATAAAAGTGGAGTTTTGGCACCTAACAAAAAGACCTGCAGTTACTAGAAAAGATGTGTATACAAATATAAGTTCAGGCTGCCCAAATATCCAGGAAATATCTTCAAATAAAACTGTTAAAATAATAAAGCTATTGCAGTGCAATGTCTACACTAAGTCTTGGTGAACTATATCCAGTATTCTTTAAAGAGCCTGTCTGTGTTCACCCGCGGGACCCCCCCCCCTCCCGCTCCCGCTCCGCGATTTTACAGCGGTAGATGCTCCTTTAAAATTCTCTACCTAACTACATAAAATCTTCCAATCTCTGATCTAACTAAGTTGTAAGGATCACAGCTAACAGTAGAGCTTTTTCTTGTGAAAAAATTTAGAAAATTTCGCTGAGCTGTTTGCTGAGCTGTTTTGGACAGAGGCAGAGCGCACGTCCTACTGCTAAGAGACGCTGACAGACACCGATCATGAACAGGAACGGCTGTTCTATGTAAAACGAGGTCATGTGATTTTTCCAGCCAATCGCAACCATACACATCGCAGTCATGAAGTCGCCCACACATCTCACCCTGTTTCTATTCTGTAAGCTGATCTGTTGGCCGCCAAAATGAGAGGAAGCGCCGAAAATGGTGCGATATTAATAGATTATGCACGGGATTTTAAACCTAAATTATCGCGTGATTCTAAAAAATCCGATCAACGTAAATACCGTGCCGATTTCAACTTTGTCGATAATAATCGCTCAACACTATTGAGGATAGATTTAAGGGGAGCAAGAGTGCTAGACAGGAGGCTGCAGGGAAGGATGGTGCAGTATTTTAAGCAGGAAATGAAGAGGGCATGGACTAGCATTTTTGTAGTATCGAAGCTAAGAAATGAGTAGATTTGAAACATATCTTTGGGTGGAGGTGGTAAGCAGAGGAAGCCTGCACATGTGGCTTGAAGGGAAGAAAGGAGTCAAAGGTTGCATGACCAGTGAAAGTGTACAGCCACTGACTATGATAGATCAAGCAGAGTGGCAGAGTAAGATGATGGAAAGATGATAAAATTAGGTTTTTCCACATCTAGTTTTAGGAGGCAGGAGAAGGACGAGGATAACATGAAGGAAACATTAACTAATATGGTTGGAAAATCAACAGTAAGTGACTGGAAGTCTGCGGGGGATAAAATGGTGTCCATTTTTTAAAAAGGAAGATAATATAAAGGCAACGAATGGACGAAGTAGAATTTTCTATTTTTCTAGTAACTGGGAAGCTTGAGCCTTACACAGGATGCTGGATTCCTCCTACTATGGATTTTCTCTTCTATCATTGACTCCAGTCCTCAAGACTGAACCCGACCATCTGATTCCCTTGGCTCCTCTAGGCTGAACCGGACCATCTGATTCCCTTGGCTCCTCCCGGGTGAACCTGACCATCCGATTCCCTTGGCTCCTCCGGGCTGAACCCAACCATCTGATTCCTTTGGCTCCTCCAGGCTGAACCCGACCATCTGACTCCTTTGGCTCCTTCCAGGCTAAACCCGACCCTCTGATTCCCTTGGCTCCTCCTCGGTATAACAGACTCACCATTCTCATTGCTCCTATAACATTACTATGGCTGCACTGGGTCCCATGATACATAACTGACCAGACTGGGGGCTGAGGTTTTCCACTGCTCAGTTCATCACTTGGAAGCTCCTAAAGTTCTTACACAGGACGCTGGATTCCTCCAATTATGGATTTTCTCTTATATCATTTAGTTGTTAGAAAAGTAAAAGATAATAAAAAATCTAGAAGAATTTACCTCTTCCGGTCACCAGGTGGGGGGATCTCCAAGGTGAGGGCTAATATTCTTTTGCCGATCTCATTCTGTCCGTTTTCCATCCTTGGGGGGTCATTCAGGAAAGGAACGCGTGTATGAGAATAGGAGAAAACTGGATGAACTGGAAGGTTCTAGTACTGCAGGCGGCTTTGTGGAGAAAGGAGGGGCCCCAAATCATACAGGGGCCACATCATTTGTGACATACAGAACCTCTGGGGGCAGAGGAGAAGCAGCTTCGCCGAGCCGTTACCAAATGGATACAGGGTGTTCCCAACACATCCACAGGATATTCCCTAGTGTCTGAAAGAGGAGGGCCCCACCTCTTGGGATTGCGCCCGTCGGTGTCTGTAACTCCTATAGAAGTGAATGGAGAGACCCCTTTACATGTGTGACCACCTCTCTGTTTATGCTCCACCTGGATGGGAGTGGGCCCCCTCCCTTGAGGGTCGGGGTATGCCTTTTTTTTTCCCCAGAGGTGAGACTCATCTATCAGACATTTATGGGAGACGCTGTGGATACATCAGAAATGTCCTCTTTATGTTATAATTGATAAAAACTTGATACATCAGGTAAGAACAGTGGTATGGAATTAAAGGGTTAAGTGATTTCTTACTTCTTCAAATTTAATTTGTTCTTAATTTCCAAGCAGACCCAAGAAGAATTTGTTTTGACACAAAATCAAAATCCCAAGATCAATAGTTCCACTCACACCAATTACTACAACCCCATGACCACATATCACCCCCACATATTATTACCACTTAACTGAACAATACCATCACCACAGAATGACCACAGATCACCACCACATAGTGACTGAATAATACCACCATCTCATGACCACATAGTGAATGAATAATACCACAACACCATGACCATATAACACCACTACATAGTGGCTGAATAATACCATCACACCATGACCATATATCACGACCACATAGAGACTAAATAATACCACCACACCATAACCACAGAGCACCACCACACAGTGACTGAATAATACCACAACATCCTGATCACATATCACCTTCACAGTGACTGAATACTACCACATGTCATTACCACATAGTGATTAAATAATACCACAACATTGTCACCACAAAGTGGCTGAACACCCCCACAGTGACTGAAAAATACCACCACATCATGACCACATATTATCCCCACAGTGACTGAATATCACAACACAATGAACACATAATGACTGTATAATACCGCCACATATCACCAAAACACAGTGACTAAATAATTTCCCCAAATCTAAACACCAAAATA
>JAODAL010037412.1:0-40412 GCA_025379985.1 Phyllomedusa bahiana
CTGACCCCCATGGAAGCCATTGCTATGAACCGGAATGTGGCTATGCCATTTTTTTTTAGATAGGGGCCTACTGAAATAGTATAGAAGAGAAACAGGAGCAGAATTTTTAAAACATATATATTAGTAAATTGTAGGAACACTTATTTTATTCATAAAAAGATACACTGCCGCTTACCCCTGAGTGTTAACACCGTTGCTCCTCGGTGTATGATTGCACTCCTTCCCCTTATGCATTATAAATAAAACAATTGCAAATTGCACAACCCCTCTAAAAGTAAAACAGTTGTCCCAGCAGGATGACCCACATCCAAATATCCTACTTGGGCATATGTAAATGATGAAGGGACATATCTCACTCGGAACCCTAAAATTAGCCACAGTGGAGAGACTCCTGCTCTTGTGGACTCGACCCACTGCTTTAAAGGAGCATATCAATCAGCGCTTGCTTGGCTATATTTGGAACCTCCATAGAAATGAGAGTGGAGGACGGGTGGAATCGCCATCCTCTCCATTCTCTGAGATGGTTGGCTCCTATCAAGCTATAAGTTGAGGTGCGGCATGGTAAAGTGCTGATGGGAACAATCCTTAAAATGTACACAATGTAATTCTTAAAGGGGATTTGCCGAGACAAAGATTCTCACCTCTCTGCTTAGCACAGGCAGAATGTCAACAAATCAGCTGAGTCATGAAGCTGCAGGGGAGAGAGGGTGGGGGCCAGTGAGGAGTGAGGAATCCAAGGGAGCGTCTCAAAACTTAAGTGAAATAATAAACAGTACAAGAGTGGATTCTCAATACAGCAAGACACAGCCTCAGACTGCACTGTCAGGAGGAGCCTTATCTGCTAAGACGCTAATGTAAACAAACCACGGAGCTGTAATAGAGAGAGACGCACAAAGCCAGAGAACAAAGCTGCATAATGGATCCTGTGACATGTCCACTCAAATAATCAAACTATAACTTGTGGCTTCTGTATACAAAAGACAACAGCTTTTCTACACAGCAGCTTGAAAGCTTCTTCATGTTCTCTGTCATCAGATAAAGCAGGGATCTAATCACTCTACAACTAGTTTATTCTGTATACAAAAGAAAACATATTGCTACCCGGTGCCTTAAAAACTTCTGCAGCTCAGTCTTATCAGATAAGAAGTGTGATCTGCGCAAGCCCGGCCAGCAGACAGCAGCTCTTGTCAGGTCGTATCTAATAGAAGCTTTGAAGTAACCAAGGGCATGTAAGGAAGGCTGTAGCTCTCTCAGACTACAATTTTTGTAATCACATATATTTAGAAAAGTGATTAAAAACCCATTTTGGAGGCTCCCACGTCAACATTACATCGTGGCAAAACCCCTTTAATTTCCTCACTAGATGCCACCATTAGGGAAACATGTGGTCGGCCTCGGCAAATTATCCAGGTTTCAAGAATGTGAACCGGCAGTGATCGGCTGAATACTGCAGCGGTTTCCATTAAAACAGAGGTTGTCATGTTAAGACTCACAAATATAGGTGAAAAAACCAGCTCATCCTTATCTCCGTGGGCACGGAGGGTCCGTTCCAAGTGATGGTAGGTATAATGCAATAGCAAAAAAGGGTAATCCAGCACAACGGTCCAGCTTCGGATAAAAGCAATGAACTCTTAACAGAATCCAAAAGGTAAAAAGAACATAATATAATTAGAGATGGGCGAATCGATTCTAACGAAGTGGAATTCGTTTAGAATTTCAGGAAAACTTCGGTTCTGAACAAAGTCGAACTTTGGGACTTGGGGGTAAAAAAAAAGTGTTTTTTGATTGAAAAAAGGCTGCAACACAGGGCGCAACATGGGGGGCAAAGCCCTGGGGGGAAGAAGGGCATAGCCTGCTGACATTTGCAGAGATGAAGCCAACAAGACCGGCAGATTCTGTGACTAAACCGCACTATTAAGTCCGGGCGCGATGCGGGGGACCATACCGCTCTCACGTACTGATGGAAGGGTGCACCCCGGCGATACTTTACTGAAAACTGATTTTAACAGCTTTTTCTGTGGGTGTCTCACTTGTCTCAGAGACTGTTCTTTTAATGTTTCTATTTTTTTAATTTTTTGGGGATTGGGATCGAAATCCAGTGCTCCACTGCGCTGCATATACATTCATATCCAAGTGGATCAAGCCATTTCCTTTTTGATTCATTTGAAGAAACAGCTTTTTTACAATAAAATAAACCCCATTTTTGGCTGCTCAATTCTTTTGCCATTTACATCCAGGGGTTAATTAAGCGTTGTTTTGCTGGTGTGCGACAAAAATAAACCGCTTTTCATGCCAAAATATATACATTTTTCCTGTAGCCAAATTTCAAAACAAAGGAATTACAACGTATCTCTTGTTGTGTCGTAGAAAACACCAATTGTAACAGCTACAAAGCTACTATTTTTGGGCTAAATTCTTTGGGCCATTTACATCCAGGGTTAAATTTAAGCTTTGTTTTGCTGGTGTGCTGACAAAAATAAACCGCTTTTTCAACCCCAAAAAATATAACATTTTTCCTGTACCTAATTCATGTCCGAAGGTTAATTAAGCCTGTTTGGTTTTTTTACATTTAGTAAAACACACATGTTTTAAACCGCACATACAAGAAAATTTTTCCTGCCCATTTGTGGAGGCAATTTATATCCAAGGGTTCCCCAAGGGCTTGTTACGGGTTCTTTTGGGGAGTCAAATACTGGGTAAAAATTTATCATATACAAATCATCATCAAACATGCCCCTGTACATTTTAGAATAAACAGTATGTCAGACAGAGAAGGGGCAGGCTCTCACCTGCGATGGCAGTGGCACAAACTTCCGGGAACGGGCCCAGGTCGCAGCACAGCAAGGGACCCCAGCAGGGTACTCGGTAGGCCAAAAAGCCGCTGTCCTAGGGGGCCGGTTTTTCAGAACCCAAGGGTTCTTGATTGGTTGACTAGGTATCCTCTTCCCCCCAGATGACACTGACAACCCCACCAAGAGGGGTGGAACCCAACACAACCCTTATTTTGGGCATGCCCGGACGGGTCAGGGGGCCCTCACCTTCCCCCCGCCTCTGCCCCCTCCGGGTTTCCCCAGCCAAGTCTACTATGTGGTCTGGGCTCAGCGCCACTATATAGCAGGATAAAAATTTGAGGGGGGCCGTCAGCACTATTTGGGCAGCGAAGAAATGGGCCAATATCCCCCTCCTTCTTGCATAGGGCGGCAAAAAATAGATGTGAGGTGGAATGGGAGGTCATGTTGTGAGGGGCAGGCTCTGCAACCAAACCGGGATGGGACAGCAGTACGATGAAACACAAATAATAAAGATGTAGCCGACCGCACTTGGGACCGGGTGGGCAAGGGCTTCATCACCAGAGAAGAGGGCGTCAGCTTGCGCGTCAGGCACACGCAGCCACAAGTGGGTCGGTGGCCGTGAGTCACGGATAGCAACATTTTGGGGTCGGGGAGCCAAGCGGCCACGGGGTAAGAAACCCGCTTCCAGGTCCAAGAAAGTAGCGGCACAGGGGCTCGGGGGCAGCAGTATCACTCAGTGCGGGCGTTGGGGGTAAAATCCAACCTCCGGGCGGTGTGGCACTTCTTTGCTAAGAAAAACCCGAGGACCGAATATTGGATTTAGAATCTGTAGCAAAAAGGAACGTGGCCAGGGACTAACTTGGCACCACGGCCCTGCTCAACACACCCGCGTCCCACCGGTGGCCCGGAGAAACGTGGCTCAATGGGTGGTCCCTCCGCCGACGCAGCAACACGCAGCAGCAGCGCCCCGGCACCATGCCATTGCAGCCATCAAGGCCCATCACCTCTGCAAAGGAGCTGTTTCTCTTTACATCATCTCCTGGTCCAGATGCTCCTGCTCCTCGCTACTCTGGCGCCAGCAGTCGTTCAGCCAGGCGATTGAAAGAGACAACAGTATGCGTCCAACCATCCTAGGGGCAGCAGCTGACCGTGCTCCTTTCCAAACTGTTTTTACCGCAGTCCCCCTCCCTTTACAAAGGGGACTCTGGGGACCGTTCAAGAAAAATAATGGGTTTTGCCGAGCCGAGATGGAGAGTTCCAAGCCGTAATTTTTTTGCCAAAAAAGGGATAAAAACCAGCACTTTAAAATATGAGAACAAAGGTGGGTCAGTCCTTTTAAACTTATCGGTTTTTCCAAGGTACACGGCAGCGCGGGCGTTGGACTGTAACTACGGTCAGGGCCAGTACATTTTCCTAACGGCCCACGGGGGAATGCGCTTCCGGCCCAGGGACACCAACAACTTGGGCAGGAGACGCCGCTTTCTCCTCCACGTTGTCAAACTGCGGCCCTGCGCCAATGTCCGCCTCCCCACCACCACCACAACCGCCTCCACAAGTACGCTCCATCATAAACCCCAGTTAGGGCACAGCGGTGTCAGCAGTTCACACCTGGCTTTCCTCGCGAACGAATTCACACAGGGGAGGAACTGCTCTGCGTCATGGGAGCAAGAAATCGATGTGTGGCTTTCTCCGCGCCAACTGCAAATCGGGCCATGGGGACGGACAATGGGGAGGAACATGGTGTCCCGCGCACCGAGGAGGGATGGTCCAGCACCCTCATGGGGGCCCCGGTTTTAATCTGGTTGTGAAAAGTTCCTGAATCTTCCACCGATCTTCAGAAAATTCTGAAAAAAGGCCAGGGAAAATGTGCATGCACTTTACCATTCGAAAAAAGCCCGGAACACCCCCTCGAATTTCAGCGGCAGAACGGCCTCCCCCACACACTCTAATGCATTTTTCCACCCGCTGGAATTCCAGCCTGCACATGTTAGACCACTGTATGAACAGAGAAAGGGCCAATTTAAAATTTTTTGATGAACCCGGCAGACGAAGTACTCCCCCCGTGAACTTTGATTCAACCCGTGGCAGCCATGCGTGACACCCGCCGTTTGTTGAGGCCATTCGAGGAGGGGACTTTTTTTTGTCATCGCCAGGACTCGGGATAATAACGTCATTCCACTGTTTAGTCCTGGAACAGAGCTGAAAAATCTTCTGGGCAGGGACTGGAGAGTGCGACTACATCCGGCCACATGAGTCCTTGGGGGGCGAAAGGAGGAGGAGAGGAGGGCATTTGGGGCAAAGCATTGTCGGTGAAAGAGTGGATTTTCACCCAGGTGACAAGGAGGAAGCAGGGGCAGCTGGGGGGGTGGAGGAGATGAGGAAACGGGGGGATGACCCCCAAGCACCATGGCATATACATGGAAAGGAGGCAAAGGGGGCCCCCGGAGTCACTTTTGCAAGGCCCCCCAATGCTTTTTTCCTGGGTAGTGACACCGAAAAGTCACATCCCCGGGAGAGGGGGACTTCTGGGTCTCCACCCTATTGGGGCCCTCGCTAAAACCTCCAAAAGGGGGCCTTTTTTCCCACTATTGAGAGGGAAATCCTCCTAGTCAGTTGGCCGTTGCCCATGTGCGGCATCACCCCCCTGACAGGGCTACCGGGGGGTTCCTCGGCTCACTACACTGCCGCGGCTGCTGGGGGAAGGGGGGGGGTAGGAGCATACCACTCCTCAGCACAACCTAAGTCTGGAGCCCCCGATGACAGCTTCCTTCACCCGCCTAGTAAGGGGACCCCCACAGCAGCAGGGCCTGAGCAGTCCCTTAACCAACAGGTGGGGGGCCTACTTTTGGACAGCACCCCACCCCCAGTTTGAAGATCCCTGGACACTGGGCAGCCCAAAATGGGTGGGGGCCGCAACCTGCCGAGTTTGCAGTGGAGAAGCTGTCCTGCCCGGCCCGATGTGGCACAGAGCGGGTGTTCAGTGCGGCGGGGGCCATGTTTCCCCAAGGAAACCCCTTTTTCCACAGGAAATGTGGAACGACTGACCCCTTTGTAAAGAATCAGGCGTGGATCGACAGGGTTTCCCCAAAACCAATGCCTTAGGCTCAGCTGGGTTCAAACTACCTGCCTCGCCACTATTCTATGCCGCCACCCCCTGAGCCACACATATTCTGACATTTTTTTCCATCTCCAACCACCAATTTTTCCCGGGACGTATTTGCCACCTACCCCAACACCTGTCTTTGCCACTCCCTGACCCATCTGTTGCTCCTCCCCCCTCACCTCAAATCTCTGTCATTGTGCCACCTGGGGCCTACCCCTTTTTTTTTGCCCCTCCAGAATTTCTTTTGGGCCACTTTCTGACCTCACTGCTGCGTGGCTGCGCCGTGTCCTCCACACGTGTCATTGTGCCCCGCCTGCCCTCATCTGCTGCCGCCGGCCTTTCCGCTCCAGTCATTGTGCCACTCTTGGCCTAATACTTTTTTGCCACCTCCAGAAGTCATTTGCCACTCCCCCCCTGGCCTCATGCTGCGCCGCCGTGACCTCCGCTCTCAGTCTTTGTGCCACCTGGGGTTCCTCCTTTTTTACCACCTACAGATTCATTGTCCCCACTGCCTGAACCATTGCGCGTGACCTCCACTCTCATCATTGTCCCCTCTGTGGCTTCCTCCTGTTTCCACCTCCAAATTCATTGTGCCACTGCCTACCTCATTGCTTTTTCTGCCGCCGTCACCTCCACACTCTGTCACTAATGTTACCCACCTGACCCCTCACTTGTTTTTTCCAGCTTTTTTAGCACATTCCCCCTCAGTTTTTTGGGCAGTTTTGCCCTCTTAAGTGCCCAGGGGAACTTATAGTGAAGCGATTCAAAAGTGTCGGCAGCATTGCTGTCATACTAAAAAACAACATTGTAGAAGACCAAACAAGCTCCCTCGCATATTTTAAACTGGCACAACGTTTACAGCACCCGCAGGGTCTGTGCAGCCTGGGAAATTCTGCTTTTTTTAACGCGATTCTGTCGAAGTAAAATTTGGGGGAAAAAACAATTTTTTTCGGGAAAAATTTGCAAAGTGACCGAATCGAATTTTTTAGAAATTCGCCCACCTAAATATAAAAATATGACACACCCAGGAAAAAACCAAAACCAGCTTACGCGTTAATGGTACAAACCCGCTCTTATTTATTGCATTAAGAAGCATTTGCCTAACAATAGGCTATAAGCAGGGTGTAAAGGGAGATCAATGATTTGCCTATAGTATAAGCAATTGCATTTTCAAGTCCAATAGGGCGACTAAATGTTAATGTAAAAAAAATAAAGTTTAAATTAAAAAAATGAAATTAATTTTTTTCCATATAAAAAAATAAACAACAAAAAAGATAACATAATTCATATTGTCACATCCATAAAAGTTTGATCGAACACAATATCAGATGACTAATCCCACATAGTGGTATCACCAGAATTGTTCCTACCAGCAGGATACAGAGTTATCGATGTTATCAATGTTTTTTTTTTTTGTTTTGTTTTTTATTTCCCATATCCCCATCAATATTTTTTTAAAATACCAAAATCTTGCAGTTTTCACTTTGGCCAAAAGGCCTAGTAGACTGACACTTTCTGTTCTGTAGAGAGAGACTTTCAGCAGTCTTATTATCAGTACAAGCAAGGTTACACTGAAAGATGACACCAATGTGTAGAGATAACACAGTATCCACCAGTCACAATAGGAGATGTCAAAGCTCCATATTTAAGTCATGATAAAAACCGAATAAGAACAATGGAACAATGCAGTTTACACGTTTCAAGCCTACATTAGGGCTCTTACAACTAAGAGCCCTAATGTAGGCTTGAAACGCATAAACTGCATTGTTCTTATTCTGTTTTTAACATGACTTAAATAATGTGGGAATACAAGCATCACCAGTGCTGGAGTTTGCTTCTGTTTCATTAAAGTATGTTCACACAACGTTTTCCAAATCCGTTTTTGATCCGTTTTTCAGACCCAAAACGGATCCAAAAACGTATCTATCAATGTGCAGTGTGATTTACGTTTCAAGGTAAAACCCCGCATCTCCATTCAGACGAATGATCACTGCTGCGTGTTTACTTGCCTCTTTTCAATGCGTTTTTCGGATCCGTTTTAAGAATGGACATGTCAATTCTAGTTGCGTTTTACGTAAGTGAAATCCCCACAGGAAACAATGGGGTGCACTTTTGGAACCCGAAAAACGGACCCAAAAGCTCAACATTTGGGTAAGTTTTGGATGCGCTTTTGATACTAAAAGCGCATCCGAAAAACGCATTGGATTAAAATTTGAAGTGTAATACACTAAATCGGCTCATTTGATCTAGAAGAACTGTTTGAACTTTAGTAACCTAATGACCCAATAAAGGGCGCTTCCAGCATTTTACATGTGTTTAATCTTATAAATTGCTTTTTATATGTATTGAATTATATAAAAGCAGTTTTTTAGTATAGAATGGTTTGTTTATAGAAATTATAGAAGTTTTAACTAATAAATTGATTCATGTTTTAGATAAATAGTTTATTATAGAATGCTGAGTGGTTTTAGTATTATACTGAAACCACTCAACATTCTATAATAAACTATTTATCTAAAACATTAATAAATTTATTAGTTAAAATGTCTATAATTTCTAGAAACAAACCATTCTATACTAAAAAACTGCTTTTATATAATTCAATACATATAAAAAGCAATTTATAAGATTAAACAGATGTAAAATGCTGGCAGCGCTCTCTCTTGAGCTTCATCTAAAACACATGTAAAATGCTTTCAGTTACAGCGCCCTCTATTAGGCTTCGTAGGAAACACATGTAAAATGCTTTCAGTTACAGCGCCCTCTATTAGGCTTCGTAGGAAACACATGTAAAATGCTTTCAGTTATAGCGCCCTCTATTAGGAATCCTCTTACACTACAACTCATTACAGGTCATTAGGTTACTAAAGTTCAAACTGTTCTTTAGATCAAATGAGACCTCTAGGGGCTGATTTAGTATATTACATACATACATATGTAAGGGTGAAGTATATTACTTAAGATTCTACCGTTCCAAACTACAACCTGTGTAATATATTGAAAAACGGATCCAAAAAACGCATCCAAAAAAGCATCTGCAGCTGCATTTTTGGATACATTTTTGGGATGCAGTTTTCAATGCATTTTTCTTATGAAAAACGGATCAGAAAACGGATGCAAAACGTCGTGTGAACACACCCTTATCCTCCACCAGCGGACATCGACATCCAGACGTCCTCCCCGAAATTGCATCGTAGAATAACAGAGACTCAGGAGTTTGTTTGCAGCTACCGGTGAGCGTACAGTCTAAACTTTCTTCTACTTAGCCTGTGCGCATGAAGCTGCTGTAAAGCATCTCTCTAAATGCTGTTAAAAGCAGCTCGGGCAATATGGCTGCCCCCATAATCCAGCGGAGTAATTAGAGGTGTATGCATGCGTACATGAGGAGGTGGGGGTGGGGAGGAAGGTAAAAACTAAAACATCATATATCGGTCTTGACAATCCCAATGTGCTCTGCAATCACTGCAATAAGCGGTTGATGACCAAAGGTGCAAGAGACCCGTGTGCCCGAGATCAGGCTGTACAGGATCGCAAACAACTTCACAGGCGCTTGAACTTTAGCAAAAGCTCTTAAAGGAGAAATGCAGTCAATAATTGCTGTATGCACACAAGTAACACATAATGAGTTGTCAGTATGACACCGTAACGGGTGAAGTCTTATTCATGATGCGTATAGACCACGTACGCCGTGATCAATAACAGCCCATCATGAGCCATCAACTCTCATCATTGTAGTAAGAGTAAAGAGAGTAGTACACCCCCCATTACCAGACACAGCTCATCATCTCTACGCGTCCAAAAATAGCAGATTCTGCATTGCTTCTTCTTGATGGGTGCAACATGTACGTTGTTGGTTGCCGCTGTGGTTTCTCCATACAGCTACTATAGTGTATTAACTATGGATTATATGAATATAACCTCGAAGAACTCATTAAAATTAAACTTAAATTATAAACCCTCAAGTTTTTATGTGTAATGTCCTTGTACCACTCCTACATAAATCTGCATGATTATATAGTTAATGATCTCCAAGTATGTCAGTAGTCACTGAGTTCTACTATTCTGTTAATGAAAAGGGAAGCTCAGGATGAATAATGCAAAGTACCATCTTTAGGGGGAGAACCAAACAGTTGATCAACCATAAAATTAAAAGCACCTGTCTATTTTAGTTATAAGTGATGTTATGGCATGGACTCCACAAGACCTGGGCAATGCTTTGCTAGGAAATCTTGGGTCCTGGCATCATGTGGATGTTACTGTGATATGTATTACCTACCTAAACATTAGTGAAAGGTACCATGTTGGTGAGTGGAGACTTAAAGGGGTTTTCTCACTACAAAGATCATATCTGTAATGATGGGGACAGTAACAATAAGCACTGTTCCTCCTGTGTCAGATATCTCCATTAGAAGACCATTTTCTGACTATATGTTGTTTGAACTTTCCATTGTAACTTCATTACAATTAAATTTACATGTACATTTCTTTTGATGAAATATGCATTTCTGAGCTCACTTCTCCCTGAGCTGTGTGAAACTGGCTGCCTGAGCTCCTCTCTCAGTGACAGCTCTTATGTGAAGGATCTGGGCAATTACTAGTCTCTTTAGCTGCCAGATTCACTTCCCCCAACCCATATAACACACCCTTATACACTCTGCTTCCCCCACCTATATAACACACCCTTATACACTCTTCTCCCTGCACCCATATAACACACCCTTATACGCTTTGCTCCCCCTGCCCATATAACACACCCTTATACACTCTGCTCCCCTGCCCATATAACACCCCCTTATACCCTCTCCTCCCCCGCCCATATAACACACCCTTATACACTCTGCTCCCCCTGCCCATATAACACACCCTTATACATTCTGCTCTCCCCCCCGTGTTATACCCACTTATGTACTTTGCTCCCCCCACCCATATAACACACTCTTATACACTCTGCGCCCCCGCCCATATAACACACCCTAATACAGTCTACTACCCCATCTACATAACACGTCCTTATACACTCTGCTTCCCCCACCCATTTAAAACACCCGTACACACTGTTGCCCCAACCCATATAACACACCTTTATACACTCTCCTGCCCCCCACACATAAAACACTCCCTTATACACTCTGCTCCCCCCTCCCATATAACGCAGCCTTATACACTCTGCTCCCACGCCCATATAGCACACCCTTATACACTCTGCTCCCTACACCCATATAACACAGCCTTATAAACTCTGTTTCCGCCACCCATATCACACACCCTCATACATTCGGCTCCCTCACCCATATAACACACCCGTATACACTCTGCTCCCCCCACCAATATAATACAACCTTATACACTCTGCAGCCCCCAATCATATAACACAGCTTTATACACTCTGTGCCCTCCACCCATATAACACACCCGTATACACTCTGCTCCCCCCCACCAATATAATACAACCTTATACACTATGCAGCCCCCAATCATATAACACAGCCTTATACACTCTGTGCCCTCCACCCATATAACACACCGTTATACACTCTGCTCCCCCCACCCATATAACATTCCTTTATACACTCTGCTCCACAGCCATATAACAAAACCCTTATACACTTTGCTTCCCCCTCTACCTTCTGCATGAAAAAAGGGGAGCAGAGTCATTTTCTCACATTTGTTTAATCATTTCAGGTGTCAAAATGTCCCTGTGCCTTCCTGGTCTCATCAGGTTTGGAATTCAATACATTTTGACGCCCATGTGCAACTTAGATATGTGTGTGTCCTGCAGGGTTGTGTGCCCACGTACAAATTATAGGGCTTTTATATATGTGACACTGGCTATGCATAACCAGGATTGTATTAGGGAGGCACAGACAGAAATAAAGGTAGGAGCGAGAAAGAGAACGAGAGAGATAGAAAGGAGAAGGAGAAAAAAGATAGAGAGAAAGAGAAAAAGAGAAAGAATGGCATGAGTTATGGCATGTGGTAATTTTGGTTTGTATGAGCTATTCACTGACAGGTAGCAGGTATCTTGACGTTTAATATGCATGTGGCACAATGTGGTTCTGGCATGCTTTTATCATTTGTCACTAGTGGCATGGTGATACTATGTAGTCAATTTAATTTGTTGGGCTATTCACTGACAGGTAGCAGGTATATTGACTATATTGACATCACCACCACATAGTGACTAAATAATACCAGCATGCCATAACCACGTACCACCACCACATGCATAATAAACGTTAATATATCTGCTGCCTGTCAGTAAATAGTTCCTACAAAGAAAAGTGAATGCAGAATATCACGTATCACTACCACATAGTGACTGAATATTACAACCATGCTATAACCATGTATCACCACCTCATGCCTATTAAATGTCAATAGACTTTTAATACACACATTGTGGTGATACATGGCTATGGCATGGCTATAATATTCAGTCACTATGTGGTGGTGATAAGTGATATTCTGCAGTCAATTTTCTTTGTAGGAGCTATTCCCTGACAGGTAGCTGGTATACTGACATTTAATATGAATGAGATGGTGATAAGTGGTTATGGCATGGTTGTAATATTCAGTCACTATGTGATGGTGATACGGAGAGGGGTCAGGGATCTTTTGGGAGAGCACCTATCAGATGTGGATGGCATATTCTAGTGATATGCCATCAATGCATAGGGGCTACTGGGGGTGCGTTAATAGGGACAAAGGAGGGTCATTGGAATATAATTAGGGCGGGACAGGAAGAAAATTACTTTGGTGGAAAACTTGTCATTATCTCTAGCCATACATGGCAACGCTGATCGCAAATTGCAATTAGAAGAAAGGAAGAGATGTGGGTTGGATCAGCGCAGCCCTGTGTTGCTAGACACAATGACAAGATTTCACTTTCTGTTACTTTCACACAGAATGAAGAGGACTTAGGAGGGAGCAGGGACAGGGAGGGGGCGTGATGATGTCACCACTCCTCATTGAAGGAAGAAACGCCTACTGGGAGGAGAGACCTGCCACCGGACTTGAAAATCTAAGCCGTAGAAAATGCTCAGGTGCCTGTGAAAGCCAATAGTGAGAAAATCCATTTAACGCCTTTAAAAGTTCTAAAAGATTTATGGGAAGAAAGCTGAACTCCCCAGCGCCATCTATTGCATGTAGCATTATTCAAGTCACATTTGACTCACTGAGCCTTGCAATATGAAAGGGATTCAAGCCATGCCAATTTTGCTCATCCGCAGACAGCTGTTTCGGTTTGCCCTTCATCAGTGCAGTGTAGAACTTACTGGCTGGCTAGGTAAGAGGCATTGAGTGTTGCTCAAAAGGGGCGAGGTATCTCATTAGGGCGAAGCACAATGTCGGTGTGTGGAGACTTAACCCCTTTACATACTGGCGTGGTGCTTCTCCCTAACGGGATACCTTACCCCTTTTAATACCTCTCAACCAATCAGCCTGTAAATTCTACTCTACAATGATGAGGGTCAAACAACCTGAAACAGCTGCGTTTATAAGCAAAACTGGCTTGTCTTTAATCCCTGTCACTTTGCAAGGCTCAGTGAGTAACATGTGATTTGAGGAATGCTACATCCAATAGATGGTGCTGGAGAGTTCAGCTCTCTACCTATAATCCTTTTAGACTAAACATTATAGAGAACAAATCTTTTCTTTTCATGGCAGTGGGATTCCCTAATGGCAATGACCACTTTCAGCAGGATATTGCTACACTGCAAAAACTGTTCAGGAATGGTTTGAGGAGCATGACAGAGAAATCCAGGTAATGGCTTGTCCTCCAGATTCCCTAGATCTCAATCAATCAGATTCAGTATCTGCAGGATATGCTGGAAAATAAGTCCGATCCATGGAGGCTGCACATCACACCTTACAGGACTTAAAGGGGTTTTCTCACCGTGCTGTTTGACAGAGCCACAGGCAGCTTTAGACTCACACTTCCTGGTCAGGCTGTGGATGGGTCTATAAAACTAACTGACATATCAGCTCTGCTGTTTCTAGCTGATCCTGTTACAATAACATGAATGCAGGAGATTTGTAAACTGTAGTAAACAAGGCTACAGAGCTCTAAGAGGTGAAAGCTTGTCAGTAAATAATGTAAACAAGCCCCTGTCTTTAAAGATAAGGAACAGAGCAGGAAGTGAATCCTCATTCCAACCACTGTGGCAGTCTGTAAGAACAGGTAGAAGTGTTTGGGAACTAGAAAAGCTTGTGTGCAAAAGCAGGAGATAAAATCTACTCCCAACTCTGCAGAGAAGCAAAATCAGAACAGCAATGTATTTGGTAATAGCCTTTAATTACCTTTGCCTACATGTTTAAAGTGGATCAATAAAACGGAAATATATCTTTATAGGATCTGCTGCTTGAAGGTTTTGTGGTGTCCATGTCTTGATGGTTCAGGGCACAAGGGGGATCTACACAATATTAGGCAGGTGGCATTAATGTTGGTGTCTAAAGTGTGTCTATACTGGTCTGCTTCTCTGCGTTAAAGGGTTTCTCTGCTTAAGACAGTCCATACGTCATAGAAAGATCCATAAATTGATCACAAGGTGTCCCCTACCTGGGGGGAAACTTCCCATTCCTGTGGTCCCCAAGCTATGGCAAACCTATAACTCCGAGCATGCCTGGAGTTGCAGCTTGGCTGAAATTGGAAAACCACATCTTGTTCCATCTATAGATAATTACAAGTTACATTTTTCCTGCAGCAGATGAATGTCTCTGAATGTCCGTGCGGAGTCAGAGCTCGGGCTAAAAGAGCCAGAGAATCTGTGTACCCTCGGTAATGAGTCTGCTGAGGGCAAGGAGCGAGTACACAAAGCAGCTAATGACTTTCTGTGCTTGTCTCTTATATAACCAAGTAGAGCCGGGATTAAAATAAACCTCAATCATCCACTTTTGTTAATTCTCTGTTTGTTCAGGAGTTTCATGCGGTCGTATAACAAAAAGGTAAGAAAGAGGCTGCAGACTGCGTGACGGAAGGAGCTAGCAACTGCATTAAGCATGAAAAATCCCCAGTAAATAGACGTCCTTCAGTCATTGGCTTTTGTCAGACTTGTTAATCTAGAAAAAGCAGGGAAAGAACCCGTAATGAAGCAAAAGGGCGGCCATATTGTTTGTCATCTGCTTTGTTTGCGACAAATATAAGTACGCTATTTTGGAGTTCTTTGCAATTTGACATAACAGAGCCCTAGAATATTGCTTCATTAATTCCCTGCAGTTCAGATAACCTTCAAATATTATGTACAACTTACCGTCAAGGATAGACATGCTCTTAGAAGATGCTTTAGATGCTCGACCGCTAGAGGGAACGTCACTGCTTGCACTTCCTAGAAAATATAATAGGAGAAAGTAAATAAAAAGATCTTCATAATATCTATCTATCTCATATCTATCTATCTATCTATCTATCTACCTCATATCTATCTATCTCATACCTATCCATCTCATACCTATCCATCTCATATCTATCCATCTCATATCTATCCATCTCATATCTATCTATCTATCCATCTCATATCTATCTATCCATCTCATATCTATCTCATATCTATCTATCTCATATCTATCCCATATCTATCTATCTATCTATCCCATATCTATCTATCTCTCTCATATCTATCTCTCTCATATCTATCTCTCTCATATCTATCTATCTCATATCTATCTATCTCATATCTATCTATCCATCTCATATCTATCTATCTATCTCATATCTATCTATCTCATATCTATCTATCTATCTATCTCATATCTATCTATCTATCTCATATCTATCTATCTATCTCATATCTATCTATCTATCTATCTATCTATCTATCTCATATCTATCTCATATCTATCTATCTCATATCTATCTATCTATCTCATATCTATCTATCTATCTCATATCTATCCATCTATCTCTCTATCTCATATCTATCTCTCTCTCTCTCTATCTCATATCTATCTCTCTCTCTCTCTATCTCATATCTATCCATCTCTCTATCTCATATCTATCCATCTCTCTATCCCATATCTATCTATCTCATATCTATCTCTCTATCTCATACCTACCTATCCATCTATCTCATATCTATCTATCTATCTATCTATCTATCTACCTACCTATCTTATATCTATTTATCTTAATTATATGCCAAACTCATATCGAATATTTATCTAACTTACATAGCTACATAGTTAGTACGGTTGAAAAAAGACATATATCCATCAAGTTCAACTACAGGTGAGGAAAGATGTGGATAAAGGGAGGAGGATAGGATATGTTTAAGCTTTGTCCCCCCCTCCCCCAACTGATGAAGACTTTGGAACTCATAAGACAGGGACAAACCTGCCTAAAGGAATATTTTATTACTGTTGCCAAAGTTGCCATCAGACTGGATAAGTATTAATATTATTTAGTAGCAAGTGGTTATCTAAGCCTTTCTTGAAACTCTCAACTATTCCTGCTGTGACCTGCTCCTCAGGTAGCTATTCTAAAGATTCACAGATCTCATGATGAAGGCGGATTTTCTCCTCTGGAGATTGAATCCTTTTTCTCCAGATAGAGGGCATTTCCCCTTTAGGGATGTTAACAGCAGTGAAGAAGGTGCAGGGCTCTAAAGGGTTAGAGTTTGTCAGTAAGAAAAATAAGCAAGCTCTTGTGCTGCTGATAAGACACAGCCACGAGTGACATCATCCACATATTAAAGTAAAAGTCTAATGCAACAGAATTCCCCAACGGCGAAAGGGCGACAGCTTATCAAAAAAATATAAATACTTTAATTTACAGGAGTCCAATATGCAAAAGTGCAATGTTTCAGCCTAAAAAATGTGGCCTTTTCCCAGGGGGAGGGGAGTGTGGTGCGTGGCCTGACATGCTATTGGCAGGTTGTATGTAACAGAGCTCCATGCAGGGCCTGAAAGTTTTCATTAAAAAGCATTCAAAAATGGGACCCAAGAAGTATAAGAAAAAGGCTAAACCCTCACTGCAGCTCCTACAGCCCGAAATACTGGAACATCGGAACTACTGAGCTTCTCTGCTTCACAGGCGCCATCTTCCCCAGCCACGGCGCCGGAACGGTTTCTCCCCACAACACCAGGAGTTAACCGTCCGGATGCGGTGGCAGCCGTGAGTGTTCAGAGGGAAGAGGAGTCACCCACACAAGTGATCGCTGCTGCCAGCCCGCAGCGGAGTGGAGAGCTGATGAAGGGAAGGAAAGGGGCAGAAGCGGAGCCACGTGGAGAGCCACCATCTTTTCAGTCTTCGCACCTGAAGCGCTCCGGGGAAGTGACAAAGCAGTGCCCAGGAGTTATGCTGTACTCTGAGGTGTCCGAGTATCTGAAGGAGACATCAGCTGTCCAGGGACCTGGATGTGAAGCCAAAGTGGCTGCTGTGGGTAGGGGCTGTGGGGGTGGTGGGGGGGGGGTCTCTCCTCCCAGTGAGACTGCTTCTCCCTCTTGTCAACCCAAACAGAGCACAACTGGTATGGTGTGCCCAGAGAGGCCACCATTTATAGAGGGGGACACTGCAAAGAGCCCAGAAGGAAACAAGCCACAACCAACCCTACCCCCAACCCCACAAAAAGCCAATTGCCCATGTTTCCATGGAGAGGGGTGAAGGGAACAGAACGCATGGGCTGCACTCAGCCACTGATCGTATCCAGCAAGTATCCCTACATATCAACCAGGGGTCACACTCGCCCCTTAAAGACTCCTCCATCTTTGCTACCTTGAAGTCTGGGGTGGTGCTAGTGGATATCCCGGTCACCTTAGCCCTGGCAACACCTAGGGTGGAATCGGTCGCTGACCCCCCCCGAACGCTCTGGAGATGAGTCCTTGCTTGTTTTGTCCCCAGTCTTCCCAGCACTATCTCAAGGGGCCCATACTCTAGCAGGCGCATGGTATGGCGCCCACACGCCCGATATGGAGGAACAGTCTGGGTCATTTCCATTGACTACACATGCTTCACACATCTGCGGAGAAGGAGGGTCACCCGTCCTCCCCTGTGATTCCTAAGGAGTGGGCACCGAAAGCACTGCAAGGCCATCCAGAGCGGCAAGCTTTCTTGTCTCTGTCACCTACTAAAAGTGATATGACGGCACTGGCCACAGATCTTAAATGAACCTGGCACAGAGACCTCCATGTAGCCAAGTCTGATATCACATCAATATAGAATGGAGAATAAAACCTTGAAACGTTTCAGGATTGCGTGCAGCGTTCTCTTGATGATACATGTGCCTCTCCTGCCAAACAAGCAGTAGCCCATCAGACCCAAGCTGATCAGATAGATGATCTCGAGAACAGAAAGAGAAGGAACAGCCCTAGGGTCAGAGGGCTCCCAGAGTCTGTCAAGACACAGGATCTGGTTTTGATTCTAACTAAACTCTTCAATCCTTGCAGAACAAAGCAGAAGACCGTCATATCGAAATCGACCGATCCCGCAGGGCGCTGCGACCTCAGACTCAGGACCCGCTGCGCCCGAGAGACGTCCATTACTACTCATTGAAAGAGGAGATTATGAAAAGAGTCAGGCTGGCCCAAGATCTTATGATTGAGGTCGTCTCCCTCTCTATTTACCCAGGTCTCTCCAGGCGCAAGCTGAAGATGGGCGCTGCTCTCAAGCCACTTCTTTCAGTCCTACAGCAACATATCATACTGCTGAGGTTACCCTTTTGCCCTTCAAGTTAGAGATGGAGAAGATCTGGTTGGGTTTCGCAGGATGGCGGTCCTTCCTTCCTGACAGCTCTGAATCTTCCAAGGGTCTCTCTTCATGAATGGGATGCTCTGTCTATTGTGGCTCCTGATCAGCAGCCGCTGGTGACTGTAGCTACATCTATGAGACCTGGATCTTCCGGGACACCTAAGCTGCAAAGACTCTGACAACTGTCCCCAATGCTGAGAACATGTTCGTGACTCCCCCGAGTGAAGTCCTAATGAAGTTCTAACAGAGTGCTTGAGATGTTCCCTACTTGAATTACTACAGCGTCCACCATAATAGTGTCAGACCAACAGTGCAAAACAACCAGTGCCAGCCATACAGCGCCCACCAAACAGTGTAAGCCAAACAGCGCCAGCCATACAGTGCCCACCAAACAGTGTAAGCCAAACAGCGCCTGCCGTACAGTGCCCACCAAACAGCGCCAGCCATACAGTGCCCACCAAACAGTGTAAGCCAAACAGCGCCAGCCATACAGCGTCCACCAAACAGTGTAAGCCAAACAGTGCCCACCAAACAGTGCAAGCCAAACAGCGCCTGCCGTACAGTGCCCACCAAACAGTGGCAGCCGTACAGAGCCCACCAAACAGTGCCAGCCAAACAGCGCCAGCCAAACAGTGCAAGCCAAACAGCGCCTGCCGTACAGTGCCCACCAAACAGTGCAAGCCAAACAGCGCCAGCCATACAGTGCCCACCAAACAGTGCAAGCCAAACAGCGCCTGCCGTACAGTGCCCACCAAACAGTGTAAGCCAAACAGCGCCTGCCGTACAGTGCCCACCAAACAGCGCCAGCCATACAGTGCCCACCAAACAGTGTAAGCCAAACAGCGCCAGCCATACAGCGTCCACCAAACAGTGTAAGCCAAACAGTGCCCACCAAACAGAGCCAGCCAAACAGCGCCTGCCGTACAGTGCCCACCAAACATGTGGCAGCCGTACAGAGCCACCAAACAGTGCCAGCCAAACAGCGCCAGCCGTACAGTGCCCACCAAACAGTGCCAGCCGTACAGAGCCCACCAAACAGTGCAAGCCAAACAGCGCCAGCCATACAGTGCCCACCAAACAGTGCAAGCCAAACAGCGCCTGCCGTACAGAGCCCACCAAACAGTGTAAGCCAAACAGCGCCAGCCATACAGAGCCCACCAAACAGTGTAAGCCAAACAGCGCCTGCCGTACAGTGCCCACCAAACAGAGCCAGCCATACAGTGCCCGCCAAACAGTGCAAGCCAAACAGCGCCAGCCATACAGCGCCCACAAACAGTGTAAGCCAAACAGCGCCAGCCATACAGTGCCCACCAAACAGTGTAAGCCAAACAGCGCCAGCCGTACAGAGCCCACCAAACAGTGTAAGCCAAACAGCGCCAGCCATACAGAGCCCACCAAACAGTGTAAGCCAAACAGCGCCAGCCATACAGAGCCCACCAAACAGTGCAAGCCAAACAGCGCCTGCCGTACAGTGCCCACCAAACAGCGCCTGCCGTACAGTGCCCACCAAACAGCGCCTGCCGTACAGTGCCCACCAAACAGCGCCTGCCATACAGTGCCCACCAAACAGCGCCAGCCATACAGTGCCCACCAAACAGCGCCAGCCATACAGTGCCCACCAAACAGTGCAAGCCAAACAGTGCCAGCCGTACAGAGCCCACCAAATAGTGTAAGCCAAACAGCGCCCACCAAACAGTGCAAGCCAAACAGCGCCTGCCATACAGTGCTCACCTAACAGTGCCATCCTTACAGTGCCAGCCACACAGTACCTGCTATAACAGTAAAAACCATACAGTGCTCACCATAACAGTGGCAGCTTTACAGTGCCAACTATACAGTGCCCACCATAACTCTGACAGACATATAGTGCCCTGGATAACAGTGCCAGCCATATAGTGACAAACATAACATTATTTTCTAAAGTATGAGGACAGAGACAAAGTATGCTTGTGTCCTGATGGCTGAGGGGGCGCACCCCTGTTATAGAGCATGTCTACTATTGCAGATCAGTTGAGTGTAGTTACACTGCAATACCCTACACGGCCTATGGATTAGGGTGGCGCTCTTTCCTGGAAATGAAAACAGTTTACTGCAAGGATTAAGATGCATAGTTATTTTCATCGCATTGTATGTCTAACCATGTTAGCAATAAATCAGATAACTGCACGACAGGATATGAGGGTGGAGGAGCGCTCCTCCAAGAAGATCTAATTAAATACTGCAGCATCTCTACAAGAATCAGTTAAATGATGATATAACTGAAGATAAATACCCTCCTGCGGTGAGAGAATGTATATTTTCTAACTCCCCCCCCCCCCACTCCTGGTAATGGACACGTGTGAGGATCAGATTCAGAGGCGGCATTACCTGTACGGATATGAGGGATTCATGTGCACAGCTGCTGGAAGCGTGACTTGTGAACACGTCATACAGATCAGGCGCAGGTGAGACGTGTATGTAATGTGGAACACAACGGGCAGGAGAGCAAAATGAAATCTGCAGCAGGGGTCATTAGTAGGAAACCGCAGAAGGCAATAATCTATGAAGCACGAGTATGGTCATATTACAGCCCCGCCACCTATTCAGGGACGACTGGGATGTTCTCCTTCCCATAGAAATATGGTTTTATACGGTTACATTATTCTAATCCGGCATCTAGTAATACAGAACGTCAGATAATCCAGCGCTTGTCTATAGAAATGACACATCAGACTGAAGTAGGGAAAAATCTCACTGATTAACCCAGAAAGGGTTTTGCACAGTTGACGCTAAACCAATAAATCTCTATTGCTCCTGGTGATCATCAGATCTGCTCTGCTCAAACCTTTCTAAACGTAAATTGTAAAAATGTAATACATTATAAATAATTACTAAAACTATCATTGGTACATTATAATATTATATATACATACACACATATATATATATATATATATATATATATATATATATATATATATATATATATATATATATATCGTGGGAAATCGGCTCAAACGGAGGCAGTCCTTAAACGTGCAACACTGCAGGATTTATTTTCAACAGTCACAAAGTCCCAAAGAAACATAAATAGAAAGGGCTTTGCTTCACCCCAAAAACAAAAAATTTTTAAGCCCAATTTTAAATCGTAGTTACCTACAGCGGTTCCGGGGTTAAAAACCCCCGGTCGTGCAGGTTTTGGGTTAAAAGTCCTTTTTGGGGGTTGCACGGCCCGCTCGGGCCCTTTTTCAAAAAATGCCTAAACCACCATGAGCAGTGTTTGAAGGGGAAGGGAAAACCAACACCCCCTCTTACCTGAGCCTGCGGGCCCTTTTTTAATAGGGCTGGTAACCCCAAAGGGACGGGAAAGTGGGACCCTGTCATCCCCCCCAAAACTTCCCAAAATCCCCTTCCCAATTAAAACCCCAAAAACCCCGGATCTCCCCGGCATTACCCCCCATACTAAAAAATTTTTACAAACCCGTTTTTTCATTTGGCCCTTTTGGGCTGCGGGGAACCCGGGTTTAACAGGGCTTTTTTTCCCAACCGGTTCTTAGGCAGCCCGGTGAACATAACCCCCCCATAAAAAAAACGGAACCTTTTGTGAACTTCCCTATCAAACCCCCCCCTTCCCCAACCCGGGGGAAATGGGCCCCTTCGGGCCCCCATGTATGTACCCTAAAATTGGGCATCTGCGTTCCCTTTTGCAGCTTCCCCGGGGGCCCTTGTGTCTACCAAAAAATTTTAAAATCTTGAAAGGGCCCAAAAAACCCAAAGGGTGCCCCTTGGCTTTGTTCCCCCTTTTTTTCCCCTTTAAACCCTTTTTAAAAGGGGGCCAGGGGATCCCGTCCCAACCCTTTAAAATTTTCCGTCCCTGAAGGTAATAACTGGAGGGAATCGGGCCCCCTTTTAAAGGGGCAAGCATTCCCTCTTTTTTTTGGGCCCCATAATTACGCTCTGCGGGGGGAAACAGCTTCCTGCTGGGGAAAAACCACAGGGGGGCCCCTAAAACCAAATTGAAAACCCCTGGGAATTAAGGCCCTTTTTGGTCCGACCTCTGAGGCATCCGTTTGCCAACTTTTTCCCCGTAAAGAAATGGGGGGGCAACTAAAACCGGCTGTTTTAACAGGGTTACTTTAAAGTTTTGGAAGGCCCCCTTCACCCTTCTGGGGCCCCTTTTGATAAATGGGGATTAGCCCCCTTTGTTTGGCCCGTCAAAGGGTGCTGCCCTCTGGGCCCAAAACTTGGGTTTAAACCCCCGATATTTCCCCCCACGATTCCCAGAAAAACTCTAACCGGTTTTTTTTTAAGCGGCCCGGGGCATTTTCGGTTTGGGCTTAAATTTATTTCCCGGGGGTTTTAAATTCCTTTTTCCCACGATTATACCCCAAGTTTTGGGGCCCTTTTTTAAAATCCCTATGGCGCACTTACTGGGATTGAGGGTTTAAAAACCCCCCTTTCCTATATCGCCCCCAAAGGGAAAGCCGGACCTTTTAAAAGGTAAATCCCCCAAAATCCGGCTTGGAAAATCACGTTTATCATCGGGGTTTTCCCCAAAGCATAGCCCTGTGGGGAAACCTAAGCCCTGTCTTTGGCCCTCGGGAAAGTGGCGGGGGCCCCCTTTAAAAACCCCAAAAACCCCAATTTCTTAATATTTGGAAAGGACCCCTTCCCCGGTTGTGGGAAAAGGGCCGTCTTTTCCCGGGCTTTTTGGTTTGGGGAAATTTCTGCAAACCCCTTTGGGAAAAAGGTTTTTGGGGTGGTAAATATTTGGGCTGGCCCCCCTGCCTTCTCAATAAGCTCTTTCCACGGGGGCCCCTGGGGGTATGCATCCACCTTTGACACTTCTATTGAGTTGCGGTAATCATTAAAAAAAGGGCCATTTGGGTTTGGGCTTTGGGGACAAAACCCATGATGGGGGGGAAACCATCCGCTTTTCAAATCCTCCTTATCATTTCCTATTTTTAAACTTCTTTTGTCCCCCCTTTTTTAAAACTATTGTATTTCGGGGGGCCTCGGGAATCCCTATAGGGTTTTAAGTTCCCCTCCCCCTGGGCTTGGTCACGTTCCGTGGTTTCCAAAACAGAGGTTAGTCGGGGGCCTTTTCTTTTGAACAATTTCCCTTTTCTTTTGTTAAAAAGCTGCCTGCACTTTGGGTTTTGAGAAGGGGACAGGGTTTTTTTTTTTCCCCCCCCCCCAAATTTCCCTTTCCCTTTTTTCCTTTTTTTCCCAATTCCAAATTTTTTTTTTTTTGGTTTGGGTTTACCACCCAAACGCAAAAAGGGGGCCCTTCCTGGGAGGGCCCCCTATCTTTAAAAGGTTTGAGAAAAATTAATGTGATTTATTTGATAGGGTTTCCCTTTTTCCGGGATGGTGGCCCTTTTATTTGACGCTTCCCCCACATTTCAACAAACCTCGTGGGGGCCCCTCCCCTTTTTTTGCAGGAACTTGTCCCCCACCGTGGGAACTAAGTTGGGGAACACGATCCCCAGGATTAAAATCCCTTCCCCGGGCTGACCTGTTATAGACTCCGCTTGGCTTCCTGCCCCTTTTGTAAGAGATGCTCCTTAAAAATTTGGGAGTTAAAACCTGAGCAATTCGCTGCTTTTAATTGTGTCACATGCTCAACGACATTTTTATGGGGTTTGTGATTCACCTCCCAGTTCTTTGGCAATATAATAGCCCCTTTGGATGTCTGCCCAAAGGGAAATTTAAAAAGGGGGGGAAAAACCCTGTGGATGTTGGTGGAACCTCTCTTTTTGGGAAAACAAAAAGAAAAGGAAAAAAGGAAAAGTCCCCCCAATCTCGGCCATCCTTCTAGTTCTACCTTTTTCAAAAAAGGGCCCCTTTAGGTTTTGTTAAAAACTTTCCCACTAAAGCCATCTGTCGGGGGGGTTGTTTAACAGAGGTGGTTTTGGGGTCATTTTTTCAGCCCCCTTTCACAGGTCCCGCTAACTTTTGCCCATAAACGGGGTACCTTGATCCGTCAGGATCTCCTTCGGTATTTCCCGTTTGGAAAAGATGTGCCCCCAACCCCCCTAGCAATCCCCTTTGGGGGAAGCTTTTCCTTTGGGGGCCCAAAGCTTCGGGGTTTATCTGGTGGAATAGTCCATGACACCAGAATTTTACTGGTTTTCCCCTACCCGATTTTATTTGGGGCCCCACTAAATCCATGGCGGATCCTCTCAAAAGGAGTTTCAAAATAGGCAGGGGAAATGAAAAGGGGGCTACGGAAACGGGGCAAAACCCGGGGAGGTTATTGGAAAATGGGGACGGGAAATGGCAAAAAATTCCAGGGGATTTTCAGGGAAAGAAACCCCGGGCCCAGTAAAATTGCGTAGAATTTTTTACGGTTTTGTTTTTCCCAAAAAAGGGTGCCCCCCAAAAAACATGCCCCCGTGGGGCCGGGTCCTTTACCATACTTTCTATAGGGTTTTTGGGAAAAACCAAAAGCTTTTCCCAAGACTTCCTGCGGTTTTTTGGTTTAATCCCGATACAACGGGTTTTCCCCATTTACAGAAAAAGGGGGGAAAACACTCTCCTCTTTTCCCTGGCTCTTGGGAAAAACCCCATCAAGAACTACCACACTTTTGAACGCCCTTTAGGGTTGTCCTGCAGTTGAGCTGAAACCAAATTTTCCCCCGGGGAGCCCCCACATATGGGGAACGGTCTCTTCGGGGGGTTGGCCCCTTCCTCGTCCCCTTCCTTAAAACCGGGGAATGGGACCCGGGGGCCCGTTGGGGTCAGGGCTTCAGGGCGGGGTGGGGGGTTTCCCCTTTGGAGGGTTTCTTTTCCCACAGTCCAAAAGGGGGAGGGCGGTCCCCGCCCTATTATCACTTCATGTAGAAACCCCTGTACAATGCCTACATGGTGTGACACGTAACCTTTAGTGGAGTTAAATTTGATTGGGCCATTGGGTACATTTGGAAATTCCCAGGTATTAATGTAAACCCCCAAAGGTTTTCCGGGGGAAAAACCCATGCGGGGACAGGGGCCGTCAGGGCCCGTGCCCCAAACTTCCCCGAGCCCCAAAAGGTCCCATAAAAAGGGCGTAAAATTTCCCCCTGATGGGACAGAGGGGAAGGCCTTTGGTTTGGGGCCCAAACCCCGGCTGTGCATCCCGGAAATAGCGCCCATCAGGACGTTCGGGGGGCCCAAACGGAAACGGTCCATGGGTTTCCCGAGCCGGGGGGGGAAAACCGGGGCCGCCAAACATGCCCCACGCTTGGAATTCCAGCAGATAATGTCCCGGACAGGGGGTGGGGGGAAGGTTGGCTCTGGCGGGCCCGGGGTTGGGGAAGGGCTTTCTCTAGGGGCCCTTTTACCCCTCTTTGGCTTCCTGGGGCGTCTGGGTTGCCGTAGGGTGAGGCAAAGGGTCGGGAAATCACCCGGGGATTTTCCTTTCCCCTGTATCTTTCCAAACAAACCCAAATCAAGGAAATCGCCGTCGGGGGATTTTTTTTTGGGGGGGAACCCCCATTTGCACTGGTTTGGGAAAGAAGGCGTAAAACAAACCCGGTCCTTCTTACCCTCTTAAACCCAATTTGGGTGGGAAAACACCTCCGGTTGCGCAATTTTGGACGAGGGGTGAAGGGGAAAAAAAATTTTGGGGGCCTTGGGGGCCGGTTCCCCCCTGTATCCCAGGGGTTTGCCCCCTTTGTCCCCGGACTGTGACCGTTCACCCCGGGGGGGCCGTCCCCAAAATTCTCCGACTTGTTTCCCAAGGGGTTTTTCCCCCTTGGCCCCCTTCCTGCAGAGAAAAGGTCTATTTAAGCCTTTTGGGGCCCTCGCCGGGTTTGGGAAGAAAACGGGGCCAGGACCTTCCCAAAAATGGGGGGAAAAGTTTGGTAGTCCCCCGTTTCAAACCCGCTCAAAAAAGGAAAGGAAAGGCTTCCACGTCGTTTTTCCCGGGGGTTTCATTTTCAGCTGGGCGTTCGAACCCTCTTTTTGCGCCTGCTGTCCGTCCCCCTGCGGGGGGGTTGGGGGCCGGGGCCCCTCCTTTCCCCCGGCCCTTTCCCTTCCTGAGGCCCCAACTGCCTACCCCAGGGGGGTTCTTTTCCCCGCTGTGTCCGCAGGGGAACTCAGAAATGGGCCGGGTTTGTTGTTGGGGCGTTCCCCTGCCCCGGGTTTGTTTCAGCAGCCCCTCCATTTGGCCTTTTTTTGGGTTTTTTTAAGAGTGTAGCCGCCTTGATAAGGACATCAGCCTTTCCCCACCAGGTTTGTTGCCCGAAACCCCGAGACCCCAATTGTGGGAAATAGCTAAAAACGGAGGAAAGCCCTTTAAACGTCCCAAACACTCCCCAAGGGATTTATTTTCAACAGTCCCCAAAGCCCAAGAAAAAATAAATTTGGGCCGGCCCTTTGTTCAGCCAAAAAAAAATTTAACTTTTATTTCCATTTTTATCGGGTTAAAGTTCCCGAAACAGCGGTTTTTCCCGGGGGTTTAAAAACAAACCAGTGTGCAGGTTTGGGTAGCCCCTTTTTGGGTTTGAAAGGCCCCAGTTTCTGGCTCTTTAAATTTAATGCTAACCCACTGAGTTTTCAGTGTCGGGAAAAAAATGGAAAACCAAACCCCCTCTTCCCTGACCCTGCTGGCCTTTTTGGGCGGTTTAAGCCCAGGGGGGGTTTGGGGGGGAGCAGCCCGTCCGCCCAAACTCTCCCGACTGCCCCAATTTTAAGCCCCCCCCGGGGACACGGTTTATTTTGCCATACTAAAAAATCCCAAACCCCGTGTCTTGGCCTTTTTGCTGCTGAAACCGGAATAACAGGCTTTATTTCCCGATCTTAGGCGATCGGTGACACATAACGTCCATCAATAACAGCCCCTTTGTGCCTTCCTACAATATATTTTTTATTTTATACAAAAAACAACAAACATAATATAAAACATACCCCCCCTTATTTATCCCTACAACACAAAAATATTTTATAAAATTCCCCAAAACCATAGGGGTTTTCTTATATATTAAAATATACACACAAAAAACATATTTAAAATATTTTATAAACAACACACACCCGCACCACTTTTAATATTTATTTTATACAAAAACCAAAAACCATATTTATACATACACTGGGGAAACCTATATATATTTATATTTTTAATATATAGTATATATATAATATATTTTTTAATATATATATATATAAAAGCGGAACCCTGCATGTTTTTTACTATCTGACATGACATCAGAAAAAAACCTTTCCCTTTTTGGGATGTGGGGGGATTTTTGAAAATTTTTTGGTATTTTTTTACTGTTAATTTAGTTTTTATTTCCCTGAAAAGTTGAAAAAGTTTTTTTCCCAATTTACTACCTTTGTGTTTAAAAGATGTTTTACTATTCTTGGGGGAAAGTTCTTTTTTTTGCAAAACAATTTTATTAATTCCTATTTGCAATGAAAAAGTGCGTTTTGTATTGGTAAACTTCTCTTCCCTTCCGAATGTATGTTATAATTTTCACCTTTTCTGTTGTTCTTTCAATAAACCCTTGAATTTGCAGAAAAAAACCCTTCCCCGTTTTAGGTAAATTTTTGGAAACAAAAATTTTTTTTTTTCCCAAAAATGCCGGGAATTAATGAGGGGGGTTTTTTTTAAAGGGCCCCTTTTTTTAATAATTTCTGAAAAAAACCCAAAGTTTCCATGAAATAGGTTTTACAAACGTCCTTTAAAAATTTTTGGAAAAGGCCCATATGATAAAGGGTCTGTTTTGGAAGTTCTGATAGATTAATTGGCAACTTCTGGTTTTTTTAGTGAAAACCCTTTGGATGTTTTTTTATCCCCACACCAGAAACAAAATGCTTCTGTGTGAAACATCATGGAAAGTTTTTTTTAAAATTTACCCAAAAAGATTTCAAAAAAGGAGAATTGGGGGACATAAAAAAGTTTATTTTCTTTCCTTGGATGAAATTTTCCAGATCCCTAAAGGGTTCAAACAATTATATGCAATTAAAAACCCAAGATGGGTTTGTCCAGCCATCAAAACCGATCAGGAAGGGGGAATGGGTTCTGTGTCTCAGAAAATGAACGTGTTTTGGGTTTAAATTGGGAATATCAACCCAAGAACAAAACCCAGGGCCTTGTGAAGGTGCGGGGGAAAAGTGGTAAGTTGTTTTTCATTACCCCACAGTGAAAAATTTTTAGGGAAAAAAGGGGCTGAAAGGCCCATCTGCCGGGAAAGGGAAGCAATTTTCCAAAAAAAAACCTTTTTAAAACCCGGTTTTCATGTTTTGCTAATGCACGGGAAAAAAGGGACTTCCATTTTTGGAGAAATGCCCTGTGGTCTGTTAAAAAAATTAAAATTGGTCTGTCCATAATGATCTTGTTTTTTTTTGGGGGAAAAAAGGGGAAGATGATTGGAAGCCTAAGCCACCACCCCCCAAAGTAAAAACCCGGGTTGGCAGAAAACATGTTGGGGGGTTTGGTTTTGTGCAGGAGGGAAACTGGGGCATTCACAAAATGTTAGATCATGAGGAAAGAAAAAAATTTTATGGGGCCCAATTATGAAAAACATTTCGGGGACTTTAGCAGGAAGTTAAAGCGGGGGTTGGAAATGGGTCTTCCAAATAAATAAATTTAAAAACCCAAAAGTTTCCCGGAAAAACCCCCTGTTTAAAAATTTTGGGCCTTAAGGGCACCAGGCCCAAATGTTTTGGGGGAGGGCCATAACAAAGCCCTGATTTTCAACCCTAAAAAAAATTTATAGGAAACTGAAAAGGGCAGTTTTGTGAGCAAGGCGCCCTTTCCCAAACATGGCTCATTTACCCCAGTTCGGTCAGGAGGATTTGGGCCCCAAAATTAAAAACCAAAAAATTTTGTGAGAAGTTTTGGTGGAAGGATCAAAAAACGTTTTTAAACCCAAGCCCTTTTATTTTTAAGGGGAAAATGTCTACCAAAATATTTAATGAAAATGTAGGGAAAAACTTTTGACTTTGCAGAAAGTAAAAAAAAATTTTGTCTTTAAAATTCTCTCTATTTTTTCTTTTAAATTGGGGTTTCCTTAATTAAACTTAAAAGGGGGGAAAGGGTTTTTATTTGTTTTGGTATTTTTGTTGGAAATCATTTTTTGGGTGTCTTTTTTTTTTCTTTTTGGGAAAACTTCTGGTTTTTGTGTGGGGGTATTTAATATTTTTTTTTTTTTAATTTTTAGATTTTTTTAAATTAAAAGTTTTTTTAAAAATTTTCCGTTTTTATTTTTCTCTTTTGGGTTTTAATTTTTAAATTATATTTTTTCAATTTCTGATTTTTTTCCCAAACAAAGAAAAACTTTTTAAAGAAAAAAAAAAACCCTTTAATGCCCCTTAGGGTAAAAAGCCCTTGTTTTTGTTTTATTTCCCTAATTTTGGGCCCGTTAAATCTTTTTTAAAATTTCGAAAATGGGAAAAAATTATTCTTTTCTATTTTGGTCATCCTTAAGGGAGTGGCCTTTTAGTTTATTTTAACGACAGGTTTTTTTCTCACAATTTCGGGGGCAATCATTTTTTATTGCCACATAGGCTGCTTTTTACTTTTTTGGAGCTGTATTATTAATGGCACCATTTTGGGAAACAACTTGCTTCGCTTTTTTTTAAAAGGGGTTTTTTTCGTTTGTGTGTTGTGTGTTTTACCTAATTTTCTCAGATTGAGTTTGAAAACCAGGGGGGTGTCTTCCCCCCTTTAGCAGGGTTTTCTTCCTGTCAGCAGGGTTTGTCTTACTCCCAGGGACGTGTTCCCCTCCCAGCAGGGTGTCTTCCATCAGCAGGCGTGTTCCCCTCATGAAGAAAAGGGGACATCATAATTTTGTTTGAAGGGGGATGCAGAAAGGGTTTTCTGGGAAATTTTAAAAGCACTGTTTGGGGGTTGCCTGCTTTGTCTGCAGCCTTGGGCTCCAAACTCCCGCAAGAAAGGGGCTTTTGTCTTCGTTTACCACAAATGACATTTTAAAGGGAGCAGCTTTAAACTTTCTTTGTGGTCTTCACCAAATTGTTTTGATAACGGCAGAGAACCCTTTTCTCAATACAAGGACAAATTTTCAGCTTAAAATTAAAAATTTTCTGCTTTTTTTCAGTAAAAATGAGAGTGAAAAACAATGGGGGGAGAAGCACTCAGTTTTAGAAGGGGACCTTGCTCAGCCCGTTACTTTAATTTGGGTGGTTTTGGGGTTTTGTGGTAGGTTTTGCTTTTTAAAAGAAAAGGGGTTTGGGGGTTCTTATCCCTTCTGGGTATTTCCCCCCCCCCTTTAAATTTTTTCCACATATGTTTTGGGACCTTAAAAAATATATGTAAATCTCTATAATGTTATATATTAAAACTAAAAATTAATTGGCTCCCCCTATATCAATTTTTCTTTACACAGAGTTTTTTGGGATTTATCAAAAAAAGTTGGAAAAAAACTTTTTGATGGGCTTGAACCTTCCCCAAACCTTTTATTTTCAAAGGTGATCACCTAAGCACTGCACTATACAAGCAGCTTATGCAGACACAGGGGTTGAAAACCTTATGTTATACACCCAAAGGGCGGGTGCATCATAAGGGGGGGGCTTGCATTAGCCCCGAGGAAATTAGAAAAAAAAGCCCTTTTTCAAAAATAGGCTTAAGGGGTCTGGACCTGTGGGGGAGGTGAAAAAACCTCTTGGCCCAAAAACCCTTTTTAAAAGGCAGTCTTTTCCCAGAACATTTACCTAAAACTGGGAGAATTAAAATAAAAGGGCCCGGGAGACCTTGGTTTCACTAAAACAATTTTTAAAAGGGTAGAGGGGAGTTAAAACAAGAGTGGGCAGGGAGCCAATCACAAGGTTTTCCCCGTTAGGGGGTAATCCCAACGGCCCGAAAGAAATTTTCCGCCAGGGGAATCACAGTGCCCGGGGGTTTGGTCAAAAAAATCCCACCAAGGGGGCATTTTTACCCGATAAAAGCACAGCAGAAAAAAGAATTTAGATTTTTCAGAGGGAAACTATTTTGCTAAACCAAGTGACAGAGGTAATGCAAAACCAATTTACAAAAGTGCTTTTTTTTACTGTCCCCAAAAATCTGGAGACCCAAAGATCTTTTTAACCGAAAAAAACCCCTTTAACTCTGTGGGGGCCCGCATTCCCCTTTATTTTATTTCCCCCAAATCATTTGGGGCATTTAATTTAAAAAGGGTTTGGGTTTAAAAAAATTTTAAAAAAAAAATTTTTTTTCCGCTTTCAACCAAAAAAAACCCAAAAAATTTTTTAAAAAAAAAAAATTTTTTTTAATTTTGGGGCCCTTTAGTAGGCTTTCGGGCCCCATTAACCTGGGGGTGAGGGGAGGGGTGGGCCGATGTGGCTCCATTGATTTTTTAAAACAGGGAAAACCTTTTTTTAATATACCCCAACCCTAAAACCCCTAATGCGTGTGAATGGGCCCTAAAAAATGCTGTTTAAATTTAAAAAGAACAAAAAATAAAGTTAAAAAGGGGGTTGTAGCACCAAATTTGGATGGGTATACACTTTTAAAAAAAGATGGGTATCCTGTGGTACATTAACCCCCCAAAGGGAGGGATTCCCCAAACTGCCGGTTCCCTTTTAGCTTCTTTTGGAAAAATACAACTTCTCCTTTTCCCCTTTTTTAGGGTTATATAAATGAAAGGGTGGGAGTTTGTTAAAAAAAAAAAATTTCCCCAAAAGCTGGAGGGCCGCAGTTTGGGGGATGGCCTGCCCAAAGGCTTTGTTCACCAAAGCTTTAAAAATGGGGGGCAATTAAAAAATTTTTTCGGGGTTTTGCGCCTCAAATAGGGGGAAAAGCGTCCCTAGTCAAATTTTTGGGGAATCCCAATTTTCCTTTGAAATATGGTTTAAACCCCCCTTCCCACCGGGGCATTTCAATATACGCGGGGGTTAAGTTGGGCCTGTCGGAATTTTTAGCGGCGGGGAAAATGCGCCGGTAGTAATGAATGTCTTTGGGGCCCGGGGGCCCGCCAGGAAAACCCCGGGCCCCGGGAGCTCGGCAGGGCGGGCGCGGGGCTCCCCAAAATCCCCCCGTTTAATTTTTCGGGGCCCGGGATTACGGGCCCCCCCAAACCCTGCCAAAGTGAACTTAGCCCCAATTGGGTTTTAGTACCCGTCCCCATGCATTGCTTTTAATATACAGAACAGTAGGTAACCATACTTTTGGAAGTTTCTTCATATAATGTATTTAGCAGGGGATACTTGGGGACACTTACGTTTTCCCCCAAGGGTTCTTAGTACTATCCTCATACATTTCTTTTTTTTTAAATAAAAAGTTTGGGAACAAACTCTGGGGGTATCTTCATATAATGCATTTAGTAGGGGGGCACTTTTTCCTTAGTTTCCTTTTCCTAAAAGCATTGCTTTTTTTATTTAAAAAAAAGTAGGTAACCAAAAACTCTTGGGGGTTCTTCATTTTAAAGATTTAGTAAGGGGAAAACTTACCTTTAAAAAAGTGAGAAAAACTGGGGTTTCCCCTTTTAAAAATAAAGGTTTTGATGGGAAAAAACAAAAAAATTTCCCGAGAGTAAGCTTTCAGGGAAAAGGGTTTTACAAACCTCTTCCTCGCCTTGAAGTCCCTCTTGTGGTTGTCCCCTGCCCTTTTTTCTCTCTGGCCGGGCCCCTTCCTCCTTTTCCCCTTGCTTTGGGGTTTTGGGGTACTGTCCTCATCAGAATCATCAATAGAGGGTCTTGATATTTTTCCCATGTCCTCCCTCCCCCAAAATTTTCAAGTCCTTTTTAAAACCTGAGATCTGTGAGCTCTAGCCCGGTTTATTGCCTGGAAAAATAAGAGAAAAATTTGGGTTTTGCATTTTTTTCGAGCAAGTTTTTGTACCCTTAGGGGTTTCATTCCCCGTACTGGTCCCAAAAGCGTAAGGTGTAATTGTTTTTTAAAAGTTGCCAAAATTTCAATTCCCATAGGCTTTAGGACTAAAAAACCCCCAGCATTACCCTGCTGGTTAAAATGTTTTGCGAACTAATCCCTTTTTGGAAACAGGAAAAAATTTTTTTTTATGTGGGGGAAAACACATTTGACAAACCCAGGGCCCAAAATTTTGGACTATTTTATGAGCGGTAACTTTTAAATTTTAGGGGGTTTTTGCTGCAAAATTTAAAGGGATTTGAAAATTTTAAAACCCAAAAAAACCCCTTTTTCCCCTTTTTAAACCTAGGGGGATTAAAGGGTTTATTAATTAGATTACATTTCTCCACAAGAGGGAAACCTTTTTGTCCCCCGGTTTTCCCCGGGCGGGGGAGCAGAAGCCCAAACCCATTAAAGTATTTTTTTCGAGATTCCTGAGGCGTGTTCCCCGGAAAACTCTCTTTATTTTGGGCCCAAGAAATTTTGGGTACACCCCTTTTCCCCATGAAAACCAATAAAACTTTTTAAAGATTTTTAATGGGCTAAAATTTTTATAGTAAAAATTGTTAGGGCCCAAATTCAGATTAACATTTGTCAAAATGTTTTTTGGGGCCCAAAGAAAAAAAATTTTTGAAAAACCAAAAAAAAAAAAAAAAAAAATTAAACTGTCCATCTACTTGCTTTTAGAAAACATAAAAAGTACATTTAAAGGGGTGGGTTCACTAAAGGTTTTGCTTTTTTTGTTAACGAGCATGAAAAAAAATGGATTTTTGTATTTTACCTTTAAAACCCCTTTTCTCTTTCCAATTCATTGGGGGGACAAAGCCCCATGGGTATGGGCCCTTTTGCCTTGGAGGCGGACACTGGGGCCAAACGCGTCGGGCCCCCTGGGGGGGACTATATCCCTCCTGCTGACGCCAGGTAAATTCATTTGGTTACCAAAGCCGGGGAAAAAAAAGGAGAAAAAGAAAAACCCCCCCCCCTTTTGAAAAAAAGGGAACTGGGGGGGGGGAACCTGTGCCCCCCAAATGAATTGGACGAAAAAGGGGGATTTTCGGAAAAGTACAAAAACCAAATTTTTCTCCCCCTTTAATTCATTGGGGGACACAGAAACCATGGGTGCCCAAAAGCAGCCCCGAGGGTGGGGACTTGAAAACTTTATCAGCAGTGAAAAACCCACAGCGCATGTACTGAAGTCCCTTTTACGGCCCCCGGAAGCTGAGCAGCCAAAGGCCAGGCATGTGTTGGGTAAATTTTAGAGAAAGGGGCCCGAACCCCAGGTGACAGTTTGGGAAAATTTCCCAAAAACCCGAGGCTTGAAGCCGAACCCCCCGGCGCCCCCCCCCCGCTGGGGGGGAGCGGAGCCGTGCCCCCCGGCGAAAACTTTTTGGCCCAGATCCGGCTGGCAAGGAGGGCCAAAGAAGCCCCCAGGCCCTTTGAAGGGGCCCCTTTCAGGAATGACCAAGGGGGGCCCTCCCGTGCGCACCAAAAGGACCCAAAAAACAGAAAAGGTAGAACCCAAAAGGCCCTGACCTTGCCCCCCCCCAAGGGTAAAAATTTCCGTCCTAAAAGAGAGGGAGGACGGGGGAGCAAAAACTTTTTTTAAAAAATCGTTTGGGAAAAGAAAAAAACCCATCCTGGGAAAAACATGAGGGAAACAAACACAGAAAAACCCTTTTGCCCTTCCGCAGACCCCAGAACGGGGGCCCTTTGCAGATAGATTTCCCCCTTTCGGGCCCCCTGGTGGTTTAAAAGTGATGGCCACCCGAGGGCCCTTTTTTCCAAAAAATTTAAACCACGGGGGAGCTTCCCGTGGGGGCCCGGAAAGGGTTTGCAGACTGTCTGATTTCCCAAACAAGAAAGGGACCCCAAAGGGTTCGGGGCCTTCGAACCAGAGGGACCAAAACATGACCCCTCCCAATAAAAAAGAAAAACCTTAAAAACCTGTGAGGGGAAAGGGCCGGGTTTTCGCTGAAACCAGACTCGGCAAACCCCGAACTCTGCCCTTTAAATTTGGGGGGAGGGCAAACCCCGACTCCCGTCCTGCCACAGAAAAACGGCCCCTTGGAGGAGAGCCTACCAAAGGGTAAAATTTTTTCCGGGGGCAAAAAACCCCGGGTTTAAATTTAGGGTTGCAGTCGCAACAGCCCTGGTGTGAAATGGTAACAGCGGTACCGTGGGTTGGAGCAGAGGGGCCTGCGACAAAAGGGGCCTGGGCGAAAAAGGAAAAACGAAAAAGGACCATTTGACAATGGGGGCCCAGAGCCCCGGCTTTAACCCCCCTGCCCCCCTAACCCAAAAAGGGTAAAGGGCCACAGCTGTTTTCCTTTTCGGACCCCGAGCTTCGAGGAAGAAGGCCCGGGGTTTAAAAAAGACGGGAAAGCCCAAACCGGGCCCCGGGCAGGACGGGGGGAAAGGGCCCCCTGCCGCCCCAAAGGGGGGTTTCCCTGGGCCCGGGCCCCAAAACTCGGGCACTAGGGGTTTTGGGCGAGATCCCAAACCATGTCGACGTCTTGCCTACCTAACCTCTGGAAAGGGGAAGGCGAAGCATTTTCGGACAGAGTTTGGGCCCAAAGGGTTTTCCCCCCCTGGAAGGGGGGGGGGTTCCCGACCAGGGCGGGACCGGTCCCCATGCCAGCAAAAGAACCCTTCCCCCAAGTTACCGAGAAAAACTCCCCCGGGCCCTTTCGGGAAACCCCAAAACCTAAAGATTCGACATGCCACAATCGGGGTTTATTTTTGGGGCCAAAAACCCGAACGGGGTTTCCCCCGGATGAAAAGGGGCCCCAAAGGGACGACTGGCTTCCCCGAGGGACTAAAACCCCGCGTGTCGGGGAGCCGGGAAAGGGGGGCCCAAAAACCTTTTGAACGCGGGCGTTGTGGGGGATGACAGCCTTTGCGGGGTTGGAAAGGGAAATTTCCCCTTGAAAGTAACCCCGGGGGGAAGGCTAGCCACCGCCAGGTCGAGACAGCCGGGGATGGCAGGCGAAATCCCAAACCCAAAGAAAAAAAATTGGGGCCCTGCGTAAAGGGAGCAGGTTTGCCCGCTGCAGGGAAGTAAGAAAAGGGGAGCTGCGCAAAGGCCCACCCCTTCGGGGGGCGGCCCTAAAACTCCCCAAACCCCCTGCTTTTGAAATCAAAAAAAACCTTTGCCGGGTGCGACACAGAGAGGGGGGTTCGAAAAAGCGTTTGTAGCTTCCAGAGGGGGAAGAAAAACCCTCGGAACCTGAGTGAGAATAAATCACCCCTCGAAATTCCATCCCTAATGTTTGGAATCGGGCCCGGGGATTGTGCCAATTGACCCGGGCTAAAGGCGCTGCAAAACTCCGGGGGGACCCTGATGTGACCCGGGGCAGGCGAAAATTTGAGGGGGGCCAATCCCCTGATCAAAAGGATCGTATCGGGGGTTCGCGGGGCAATATGAAGCCCCTGGTGCAGCTGTGGGGGCCGGAACAGGAAGAGCTTGACCCAGGCAATGTCGGGCCCCCCCTATGTAAACAAGCAGGAACCCGCTGATAGCCGGGGGCAAAAAAAAAAAACCCTGATCCCCAAAGCAGCTAAAAAAAAAGCTCTCTGTGTCCCGAGAGGTACCACTGCCCGGAGCACCCCAGGGGAAAAACGGGACCCATACGAAACCGGTTTTTTTTGGGGGCTCTTTAAGGACCGAAAAACCCCTTTAGTGAGCTGCCCTTCATGGGCACCCTAAAGGGTTCTGAAGAAGACCCTTGCTCAGATCGGGGGGGTTGGATAATCCCTCCTTGCCGAGGGGAGGGGCGGATTGCCAGAGAAAAACGACCCCCGGCCCCAGAGTGCGGGGCGGGGGAAGGCTGCTGAAAACCGTGCTGGGGAAGCCAAAAAAAAGTAAACCCTGAAGTGGCGCCCCCTGCAAATTTCCGGAAACGTTTAGCCTGAACCTACCGGGTTTCCCTTTAAAAACTGGAGGAAAATCCCCCCCCCCAAAAAACCGTTTCCGGGGGGTGGGGGCCAGACCAAGCTCTGGGTCGGGCAAAAAGGCGCCTGCGCGTTCTGCGGGACCGGTATGTGATTGCCGCTGCCCCGGCTGGGCCTGAGGGGGGGAAAACATACCCCAACCCCTGTGGGGTTCCCCAAAAAAAAGTTAACCCCAAGCGAGCGGAAGCGCCCAAACCCAAAAAATCCTTGGAGGCTGAAAACCCCCCCCCAAAATTTTTAGCTCCAGGAATGGTGAACGGCCCTGCATTGGCCCACGCTCGACCCCTTTAAAAGGGGGGACACCCGTGAGACCTTTCTGGGACCGGGAGAAAACCTTTTGAGAACTGGGAAGGAGATTCCCAACTCCCTGTGGGGAAACTTCCCGCCGGGTGCCGCTTTCTGCAGCTGCTTTCGCCAGGGCCAAAGCCCGCTAACTGCGGGAAAAAGGAGCGCGGGTTTTGCAGGGCTGCCCCGGCCCCCCAAGGGGACTTCAAAACCCCTGGGACGCCCCTTTTGGGGCCGTCATCAAGGGGCCGCCCGGTCTGAGACAAAAGGGGTGGCCATAAAAATACATGGCCCGGGGGGACTGGGGTGTCCCCAGATGGGACCAAACCCACACATGCCCCCGATCCTCTGGGAAAAGGGGGGAAAAGATTAAGTCGCTGGTAGGAAACCCAAAAAAACCCGACCCGGGGTGTTTCCACTTCCGGGGCCCAAAAGTTTCCCAAATTTCGGTGTGAGGGGAAAAACCCCAAAAGCTTGTCGGGTGCCGCCTTAAGGGAGGGCCTCCCCCGGGAGGCGGAATCCTTTCCCCTAAGGGTGTCTTTGGAAAAGCCCAAAAAGGGCTTTGGGACCCCTGTGATTTTCCAATTAAACCCTGTCTGGTCGAGCCAGAGACAGGGGAAAACTCCAACAGAGGCCGTATTTCCCGGCCCCCGGGGGCTTTCCTGGGGTAAGGGTCGGACCGCTGCTGCCACCCAATTTAACCCCGTTGGGCCCCCCAAAACCAGGGACAGGGGGAAAATTTCCCGAGGGGGGCCCTTTTTCAGGGCCCGGGCTTTTTACATCCGTCCCAAGTGCCCGGCTAAGGGCTCGGCCCGTTTCTGGCACGCCATCAACCCCGTCTGGCCCAAAGACGGGCAGGGAAATCTCAACCCGAGGGCCCTTTCAAGGCCTGGTTTCTTTCCCCACCGGGGCCCCAAAATTGCCCGGGGTTTAAAGGGTTTGGGGCCCCTGTGCCGCATCATCTCATCACTCTGTCTGGTCCCGATTTTTGAATTCCCGAGGGGTCCCCAATTGAAGGGGCCGGGATCCAGGCCGGAGCTTCTAAACTCCAGACCAAACCCTCTTTATGGGGAGAGAGCTCGGGGGTAAAGAGGCAGAGAGAGCTTTTAAACCCCCTTTTTTCTAAAAACTTGTATGGGCGCGCCGGGGGGCTGGACCCTGGGAGGTGCCACGGCCCCGGGGGTGTGGGGGTGTGGGGCCCAAATTTGGGAAGGGGCCCCGGGCCCCTTTGGGGCCCGGGAGGGGGGGCGCGGCCCAGTTGGCCCGGCCCCAAGCCTCCAGGAAAAACCGGGACTAAATTTGAAAGGCCCGGCCCCCAGCCCGGGTGGGGCCCGCGGCGGGGCCCTGGAACGGCACCCAGGGAACCCGGGAGGAGCTGGTAAGCAGCACCTTTCAGCCCCTGAGAGGCCCAGCTCCCCCCCAAGAGCCAGCCCCCAGAGCCAATTTAATGCGGTACCGCCCAAATAACGCTGGGGGCAAGCATGGTTGCCCAAACGCCCCTGCCGCACGGCAACCTGTCCTGCTGCCTATTTGGGGGGAGCTATGCATGGGGGGGAAAAATTTCCCCCCCCCATTTACTGGGACCCCCAGCGCGGCAAAAAAAACGGCGCGGGGCCAAAAACCCCTTTCGCGGACGCTTGCGGGGGGAAACGGACTTTCCCTGTCCGCTGCCCAAAGGGGCCCCCACTGGCCCGGGGAGGGAAGCACTCCCGCCCCGGGAAGCCCCCAATACCCGGGGAAATTGAGCAACACTGGGGGGGCCGCAGGAAAACGGGGGAATTTTTTTTTTCGGCCACCCCAAAAGTATTAAAGGAAAAAAAATTTCCCCCCCCCCCCAAAATGAGGAGGTTTTGGGTACCCCACCCCAAAACCCATGTCTTCGGGCCCTCGCGGCATCACCCCTTCGGGTTTCCATAACACAAACGGTTGAGGTTACCCGGAATCCATAAAAGGCCGCGGGGCCGGGCAAGGGGTTTTGGGGGCGGCTTTTTGGGGAAACGGCGGGGAGGAAGACCAGCCAGCTAAAGAAAATTGACTGGGTTATGACCCTCAAAAGGGGGGACCAAAGGGCGGTTTCCCCGGTTTCAAATTTTAAGCCCTTGCGGCCCCCCAATGGGTTGAGAGCCAGGGAGCCTTTCGGGGGTTTTTCCCTTTTTTTCCCCCAAAAACCCCGGGGGGAGAGCCGAGTGTTTGAGTTTCTGATTGGCGGCCAGCAATGGTTTGCTATAGCTAAAGACCTGGCTTCTACTGAAACCTAGGGGGGAAGCCAGGTTTTAAAAAGTCCCGAATTCAAAATGAAACCCGGGAAAAAAGGACTGAGGGGGGAGATGAATAAAATGTAGTGAGACAACCCCTTTAAATAACAGACTCAAACCTGCAAAATGTCTTGATGTACTTTATTTTACAGAATTGAATCTTTGGGCCTTCTTATTTATTTTTTTCCCCCGGGCCAACCCCGCACAATTTTATTCTTTTTTATAAATGACCTTCAAGGGACGAGGGATTCAAGATGGGGTGTTTGACCCGTCCCGTAAAACTCCCGCTCAGTTTGGTGCACCTTTGGGTTAAAATTTTCCCCCACCCCGGGAATATCTATTCTTGCCTGATGGCAAATGTTGGGAGAAAAAAGAATCAAGCATGTATGATTTGAAACCCAGCCCCTTTTTCTCCTGGGGGGAACGGTGTTGGCAATTGGGGTCACTTTCCTCTCCTTACTGAGAACACATGAACATGCATGGGAATGGGGAGGGCTGTTGGGAGGAATAGTTATGGGCTGAATAAGCATTTGGTCAACAGCACATTTAAAAGGGG
>JAODAL010037413.1:0-40412 GCA_025379985.1 Phyllomedusa bahiana
GTTAGGTCTAAGAAAATTATTTGTTGCCCATAGTAACCAATCAGCGCGCCCCTTTAATTTTTCCAGAGCACTATATGAAATGAAAGGGGAGCTCTGAGTGGTTGCTATGGGCAATAAATAAAGCCTTACGCCTAGACAGTTTTCATACATGTGGGCCAAAAAGGTTAAATAACACAAACTAAAAATAATTACACATGATTGGTATTGCATCTGTAGATGTCTAATCAATTAAATATACCATAATTTATCCCGTATAGGGTACACCATAGAAGAAAAAAAATTCCAAATGCCACAAGGCTGGTTTTTGGATTATTTCACATCACCCAGAAATTGGACTAAAAAGTGATCAAAAAGTTGCATCTACAGTGGTGGCCAAAATATTGGCACCCCTGCAATTGTGTCAGATAATACTCAGTTTCTTCCTGAAAATGATTGCAATCACAAATTCTTTGGTATTAATATATTCATTTATTTTGCTTGCAATAAAAAAAAACACAAAACAGAATGAGACAAAAATCAAATCATTGATCATTTCACCCCAAAACTTCAAAAGGGTCGGACAAAAGTATTGGCACCCTCAGCCTAATACTTGGTAGCACAACCTTTAGCCAAAATAACTGCGGAAAAACCGCTTCCGTAACATCAATGAGTTTCTTACAATTGCTCTGCTGGAATTTTAGACCTTTTCTTTTTTGGGCCCAAACTGCTCCAGGTCCCTGAGATTTGAAGGGTGCCTTCTCCAAACTGCCATTTTGAGATCTCTCCACAGGTGTTCTATGGGATTCAGGTCTGGACTCATTGCTCCCAACTTTAGAAGTCTCCAGTGCTTTCTCTCAAACCATTTTCTAGTGCTTTTTGAAGTGTGTTTTGGGTCATTGTCCTGCTGGAAGACCCATGATCCTGAGGGAAAACCAGCTTTCTCACACTGGGCACAACATTATGCTGCAAAATTTGTTGGTAGTCTTCGACTTCATAATGCCATGCACACGGTCAAGCAGTCCAGTGCCAGAGGCAAGCAAAGCAACCCCAAAACATCAGGGAACCTCCTCCATGTTTTACTGTAGGGCCCGTGTTCTTTTCTTTGAATGCCTCTTTTTTTCCTGTAAACTCTATGTTGATTTTTTTTCCCCAAAAAGCTCTACTTTTGTCTCATCTGACCAGAGAACATTTTTTCCCAAAAAACGTTTTAGGTTTTCTCAGGTAAGTTTGGGCAAACTCCAGCCTTGCTTTTTTATGTCTCGGGGTAAAAAGTGGGGTCTTCCTGGGTTATCTACCATACAGTCCCTTTTCATCAGACGCCGACGGAAAAGTACGGGTTTGACACTGTTGTACCCTGGGGCTGCAGGGCCAGCTTGAACTTGTTTGGATGTTAGTCGAGGTTCTTTATCCACCATCCGCACAATCTTGCGTTGAAATTCTCTCGTCAATTTTCTTTTCCGTCCACATCTTGGGAGGTTAGCCACAGTGCCATGGGCTTTTTCATCTAGGGAGGTTAGCCTCAGTGCCATGGGCTTTACATCTAGGGAGGTTAGCCACAGTGCCATGGGCTTTACATCTAGGGAGGTTAGCCACAGTTCCATGGGCTTTACACTTCTTGATGACACTGCGCACAGTAGACACAGAAACATTCAGGTCTTTGGAGTGGACTTGTAGCCTTGAGATTGCTCATGCTTCCTCACAATTTGGATTCTCAAGTCCTCAGACAGTTCTTTGGTTTCTTTCTTTTTCCTCCATGCCAACGTGGTGCACACAAGGACACAGGACAGAGGTTGAGTCAACTTTAATCCATGTCACTGGCTGCAAGTGGGATTTAGTTATTGCCAACACACTGTTAGGTGCCACAGGTAAGTTAAGGTTTCTGTTAATTAAAAAAAATTGAGAAGCATCACATGATTTTTCAAACAGTGCCAATACTTTTGTCCACTCCCTTTTTTATGTTTGGTGTGGAATTATATCCAATTTGGCTTAATGACAAATCTTTTTGTGGTTTTCCATTGAAGACAAATTAAATGAAGATATTAATACCCAAAAAGTTGTGATTACATTCATTTTCTGGAAGAAACTGAGTATTATCTGACAGAATTGCAGGGGTGCCAATACTTTTGTCCGCCCATTTTTGGAGTTTTGGGTGAAATGATTAATGATTTGATTTTTGTTTTTCATTCTGTTTTGTGTTTTTTTCATTGCAAAACAAAATAAATGAATACATTAATACCAAAGAATTTGTGATTACAATCCTGTTCAGGAAGAACCTGAGTATTATCTGACAGAATTGCAGGGGTGCCAATACTTTTGGCCACCACTGTACCCCAAAATGGTACCAATAAAACCTGCACTTCAGCCCGGACTTTTTGCTTTCAAAGTAAAATTTTTTGCAAACAGGTGGGATGTGGGTCAATTCTAAAAGTTATGATCAAAAATATTTCTATAGATTTTAGTTTATTAAGGGTTAACTTTAGTAAAAATAAAAAATATTTAGTTTTAGTCTGCAATCTCCATTCCTTCATTTATATTCATCCTGCAGCCTTCTCCAAGTTAGTTTGTTCATATGCGTGTGTTCTTCACAGTAATGCATGCTACATGTGAGGTCTGTGTGTTAAGAAGTCTAGAGTTTGCTGTGGGTGCTCTGCTTTGTCTCTAAACTTGTACACAGTGATTCTCTCTCTGCAAACTGGGTCTCATTTGAGACCCAACAGCAACAGCAGCTCAGTGAAGAACTTGTAAAACTCCAGAGCAGCAAAATGGTAGAAAGTTTTTAGTGAATAGATCAGAGACTCCAAGTGCCTCACCATTCTGAGTTGACACTTTTGGGGGCGTGTTCCCGATATAGGTGCAGGTCCCAGTGCTGGGACCCGCATCTATCACACTTTCATGGTATATCCTATTGATATGCCATCAAAGTGCAAGTTGAGAGCACCCCTTTAATTTTGCATTTAGGAAGCAAATGGGCAATAAAAAATGTCAATGCATAATCTTTAAAATGGTATTCCAATTTTTTTTTGTTAGATATTAAGGTAACGACTATTACCAAATACATTGCCTTTCTGATTTTGCTCCTCTTCAGAGTTAGGAGCAGATCTTATCTCCTACATTTGCACTCAAGATTCCCTAAGTAATGGCCATATCTGTCTGTTTTCTCTGCTCTTACAGGCAAAAGCAAAGGTCAGGATGATGACTCACTCCCTGCTTTGTTCCTTATCTTCTCAGTAAGTAATGTATATAAATTACTAAGTGAAAAGTTTGAACCCTTTAGTGCTCTGTAGCCTTGTGCACTACCATTTACAATCCTCCTGCACTCATGTTACTGTAACAGGATCATTTAGGAAAAGCAGAATTGATATGTCAATCACTGCTGTAGAACCACCCACAACCTAACCTGGAAATGTGAGTCTAAAACTGACTGTGGTTCTGAGAAACTACACCCCTTTAATTTTAAACTTAAAGGGGTCATACCATGAAAACGTTTAGGTGTGAATTAGAGAGAGCGCGAAATTAAGTATAGATGGAGTAGAAATGTATTAAGAACAATGTTTGTTTGCAGAGATAACTTACACTGTGTCAGTAATAGTACCTCCTAGTTTTTCTAAAGTGTCCACAGTCCACCTTCACCAGCAATACAGAGGAGGGCATGCATACGCCAAACATCCCTATGTCTCCAATTCTGCATTGGTGCTGTGCACAAATACTTTCTTCCCACATGGAAAAATTAAAAAAATATAAAAGGCAAGAATGAAAAAAGATGCCTTCACTAAAAATGACTATGATGGGAGAAGGGCTAATGCACAAATTATGAAACAAATAGTAGTACATTTTATACTCTTAAAATTGACATGAACTTAAAGGGGTTGTCTCAATACATTGATTCATCTTACCTCAGTCCTGTTTTCTTGGTTTCATTTTGAATTCAGGGGCGTGTTTACTAGTTTCCACTAGGTTGCAGTAGAAGCCAGGTCTGTAGCTATAGCAACCAGTGCTGGCAGGCTATCAGGATAGATCAAACAGGTTTGTAGCTATGGCAACCTGAGGAGCTGATGCAGCGCATACAAGAGGGGATATCTCAGAATAGGTAGGACTCTGACAATGGACATAGATTGCAAAGTGACTTGTTTTTGCAAGATCTTCAACATAAAAAGCAATCGTGTAGTGAGACAACCTCTTTAGGAAGCACCTTACCATACCAAGTAGATGAAATAACCAGTGTTGGACTGATTCTCCATTGGCCAACCAGAGGAAATTAGTAGGGCCCACCCTCTGTGTAAGACAGACTATTTGCAGGGCTACTTTTCGGTACTTATTGTAAGTCCACTTTAAAGAAATCATTGCACATGCAGGATTTATTTTGATATTTAGTGATTAGATCTAAAAGGGGTTGTCTCACTACACAGATTAGCTTTCAACATGTCGGGAACAGTAAATGAAGATGTTTTCCAAATAGATTGCTTTGTTTGTTGTTTTTTGTTCAGGAGATAAAAGTGATTTTCCCAGCTCTGAGTGCACTCAGGTTTCTCTAGGTTACTTACCTGCTCTGCCCTGCTTGATCTTGCTAATTGTCTTATCTGATAGCAGGGATGACTTCATCACAGAGGTCAGCACACAGAACTACCAGCAGCTTAAGAGTGTGAATGTTAGCTGATCTAACAAAGGAGACTAATTACTTTTGTTCACTTTAGCTCTGACGCTTCTCTGCACTTTAGATAAACATCTCCTGCTCTCATGTCAGAGTAATTAGCAGACTTTTGTATATAGAGCTGATATGCTAATAACTTACAGCCTGACCAGGAACAGACAGTATGCATGAATGAAAACTGTTTTTGGCTCTGTGAAACAGCGAGGTGAGACAAACCCTTTAATTCACCTCCTGTTAGACCTCTGGGGCCCTGGACTACTAGGTGAATATTTTTGTGCCATAGCTTAGACCCACCATAGGATCCTCCTGTATTTTGGTGGGCTAGTCCCAACCTGGGAATAGCAGACACACAGTCAAGTCACATTATTATGACTATTTCCTACTTTTGTTGTTGGTTGCAAATAACTTATAAAGGAAGTTACATGTTGTGAGCTGGCCTGGAGGGTATATAAGGTTTGTGAAATCAGGAAGAGAATTGTGGACTTGCAAAAGCCTGGATCATCCTTGGGTGCGATTTACAGATACCTGAAGATGCCTCATTCATCTGTACAAACAACTATATGCAAGTACAAACAAGATAGGAATGTCTTGTCATCATACCGCTCAGGAAGGAGACAGGTTCTGTGTCTCAGAGATGAACGTGCTGTGATCCAACATGTGCATGTCAACCTAAAAACAGAAGCAAATGACCTTGTGAAGATGCTGGCGGAAGCTGCTAAGATTGTGTCATTATCCACAGTAAAACGAGTACTTTATAAATATGGACTGAAAGGCCACTCTGCCAGGAAGAGGCCATTACTCCAAAAGAAACATATAAAAGACAGATTAATGTTTTCAAATACACACAGGAACACAGACCTACATTTTTGGAGACATGTCCTGTAGTCTGACAAAAGTAAAATTGAACTGTTTGGCCATAATGACCATCATTACGTTTGGAGAAGAAAGGGTGATGCTTGAAAGCCTAAGAACACCATTCCAACTGTGATACACGGGGGTGGCAGCATCATGTTGTGGGGTTGTTTTGCTGCAGGAGGGACTGGTGCACTTCATAAAATAGATGGCGTCATGAGGAAAGAAGTTTATGTGGCAATACTCAAGCTACATCTCAAGACATCAGCCAGTAAGTTAAAGCTTGGGTGGAAATGGGTCTTTCAAATGCACAATGACCCGAAGCATACTGCCAAATTGGTTACAAAGTGGCTAAAGGATAACAAGTCAATGTTTTGGAGTAACCATCACAAGGCCCTGATCTCAATCCTATTGAAAATTTATGGGCAAAGCTGAAAAGGCAGGTGCGAGAAAGGTGACCTACAAACATGGCTCAGTTACACCAGTTCTAGCAGGAGGAATGGGCCAAAATTCCTACCAACTATTGTGAGAAGCTTATGGAAGGATATCCCAAACGTTTGACCCAAGTCATACAGCTTAAAGGGGATGTATCGCTTCCTTACTTCGGCTGATTCACACTTCTCTTAGCTTCCCAGCTCTGTGAATGCAGGGGCGTTTCTTCCCCTCCCAGCTGGAAGACATCATCCCCCCTTCACTGCTGGCCAGAGACTCCCCCCCTCCCATCTGAGTCCACACATCACTGTGTCTCTCTCTATGCAGTCTTATTTTATAAGAGCTGTATACATACCACAGGCTGCATTCAATCTAATCTGAGCACTGATCTCTCACAGCTGGGGATGTATTACAGCTTTCTAAGAACGGCTCAGATCTGCTTGTATGCAGGAGATTTAGGCACAGGGACAAAACTGTCATGTTTTCTAATTGTACAATCTGCTGCAGTCTGTTTCTGCTAGATGTGGAAACAGAAAATGCTACAGCCCCTAACTCTGAGTCAGACACACAGCTCCGTGAATCGACCCAGGGGCTGTACAGATGTAAATGAGCTCTCAGCTAGTGAATTGCAAGGAGGGGAGGAGGGATTCGACCCACACTGGATATCAGTGTAAATAAAAACACAAGATAAGGGACACTGTGAGAACAAGGCAGCCTTGCTAATGACATCCAATTGCAAAGTTGCTTGTTTTCACTGTCCCCTTATTCTGAAGACCATTTAATGAAACGATAACACCCCTTTAAGGGTAATGCTACCAAATACTAATGAAATGTATGGAAACCTTTGACTTTGCAGAAAGTAAACAAATTCTCTCTGGCATTTGGTAAATATAAATAATGTTGGCAATCCTAATTGACCTAAAACGGGTAAGGTTTATTCTGAATTCATTAGATAAATATACTGCCTTTATATATTGTAAGAATATACTGGTCTCACTTTGATATTCCCGGATTATGTAAACTTCATTTGGCAAAGTGGTATATTAGAAATATATTCTTATATAAAAAGTATTTTTACAAAAATAAAATATTTTTGTAGATATATATATACATATATTTTATTATGCATTTGTACGATATACAAACCTAATATTGAAGGGTTAGAAACCCCTAAAAATATTTGAATATCATTTAGTGGGTTTTACTATACAAAAGCAGTAATACTAAGTATATTTTGTAATATGCTACTAGTTTTTTATGATAAGTGTGTGTTTTATGTTGTTGGATGTTTTTTGAGATAATTTATAATATACTGTCACTGTGTATATTAATTATTTATATGTAATGTGAAACATATATGTTTTTTTATATAGTATTATATATGTAATGTGTATATATATAATATATATATATTATATATATATATATATATTATTGCTATTATAATATGTATTGTGTGTATATATATATATATATAGTGTATACACAGTATATATATATATATATGTATATATATGTTTATATATATATATTATTTTGATATATATATGTTTATATATATATATGTATGTGTATTATATATATTTTATATATATATATATATATATATAAAGGTATAACTTCCCTTATTTTAGGGGTCGCTATATTGGTGTCCCCTCTCCCACCTCAGGTGAGTATTGGTATATTCTACATAGGGTCTTTAAATAGCGCGCATACGATGGGCCCACTTCCCCGTGTTTTCCACGGGGGGTGAAGGGGTCCCGCTAGGGGGCCCCACCCCCGCCCGGGAGTTCGAATGTTGCGGGGGGTTTAGGCCACCAGTAGGTGGGCGCCTTCCCCGTCTCCCCTCCCACCGCTGTTCATGTACAGGAGCCCCTGTGCGCAGCCGTGGGGATACAGTTCAGCGGCGCAGGGGAAATGACGCGCGGCTGCACTCATTCCCCCTGCGTCGCTGAGGAGATCGGGCAGGAGCCTGGCCGGAGCTGCAGGAGCCTGGTCAGGTAAGTGGAATTTTATTTATTTTTATTAACTACATGGGGGGGCTCTGCCTGGCTACAATGGGGGGGGTCTACCTGGCTGGCTACAATGGGGGCAATACCAGGCAGGCTACAATCCGGGCAACAACCTGGCTGGCTACAATGGGGGCAACTACCTGGCTGGCTACTAAGGGGGCAATACCTACTGCTGACTACTAAAGGGGGCACTACCTACTGACTACTAAAGTGGGCAACTACCTGACTATAAAGGGGGCAACTACCGACTATAAAGGGCACTACTGGTACAAGGGGGCAACTACCTGGCTAACAAAGGGGGAGCATCTACCTAGCTACAGAGGGGGCATCTACCTTGCTACAAGGGGGCATCTACCTGCCTGTAAGGGGCACTACCTGGTTATGGGGGGCTACTACCTGGCTATAAGGGCATCTACCTGGCTTTCTTCCAAAGCATTATGTAGTTAGGCGGAGTGAGTGTGGCTTTTTGAAGGGGCGTGGCACACAAAAGATGGGCGTGTCCATGCAAATTTTTGCCGTGACGCGCTATGCGCGCCACCCTCTTTAATCTCCTGCTTTTCCATTTTAAAAAGTTGGCAACTATGATATATATATACACGCACATATATAGCGTATAATAGTAATACACCATGCTTTCTAGCGCTGGGTATTTCTTTGATCACCAAGTGCTTGATAGTGTGTAGTACCCTGAGCGAACACCAGATGCCGCTGTCACTTTCCCTCACAGTCTCATTGCCGGTGCCTTTCTGTACAGCTTTCCCCGCTCGCTGCTCTCGGGCCTCGGGAAGGGTTGTGCTTGTACTGAGTGACTTTCCGGCTTGTCACGAGAGAGGCGGCCGTGCGTCGTGCTGATTCAGGTCGCCATTTTCGGCCGCCATATTCACGGTAAGGTGAGTGGTGCCCTGTGTAGGAGCCTCCTGTTGTGCACACTGTTGGGGGCGCGGGGTAGTGGCTCATTCATTGCCTTGTGCGGTTAGTCCAGTCACGGCTGCTCTGGCTGCTGTAGCTCTTCAGTCCCCACATGCTGAGGTATCTCTACAGCGGAGGTGACCACATCTGACCCGTGAGAGACAGGGGTGAAGGGTCACAGGAGTCCTCCCAGCGATGACTGTGGTGTGACCTAGAAAGAGCTGCTTTCCAGGAACACAGACACCAGTGCGTTATTCCCACATACCGCTGTGTACGGCTCTGTTCACACTGGCTGCAGTTACTGAGGAGCTTGTGTAATGTGCCTCACTGACTGGTAAGATTTATATCAGGAAGCAATACATCTACACCATAGTTACCGAGCAGCAGAACTAAGCCAGACACCAGTGTGAGCATAGCTGCATTCCAGAGGTCTACTCCTGTGATATAGTAATATATATATATATATATATATATATATATATATATATATATATATATATATATATATATATATATACACACACTCACACACTACTCACAGACAGGGAGATTTGGCTTCTGGTTGGAATTTCAGGACAAACATAACATTTCTTGAATTTTTTTTAATTGCACTAAATGCAATTTTCTTACCTTTACAATGCACATGTCCTATTGTTCAATGTTTCAGTGCTTTTTGCACAACCTGCTGATCTGTAAGGCTATGTTCACACGGCTGATTCACGCCGTAATTGCGGGGACGGATTTCGCCTGCAATTACGCAGTGGGGGAGGGTCAGCAGCTCCCCGGCCCCATAGACTTTCATTGTCCACGGCGCGTATCCCGCCGGGATAATGTGCATGTCACTTTCTCCCCGCCCGGCGTATTGTGCGAGCAGGGAGAGGAGACGTAATCCATAGTTCTCTATGAGGACTGTGGATTACCGTAATGACTGTGACGTATTCCAGCCGTATTGGAGCGAAGGACAGCGCGCAATAAGGACTGAAATCTGTCCCTAAATAAGCAGTGTGAACATAGCCTATGGGTATGTCCACGCGGTGTAATTGCGGGATGCATTTCAGCCTGTACTTGCGCAGCAATGCATAGAGAGCTATGAGTTGAATCCATCTCTCCTGGTGTGCAATACAGTATTGTACGCCGGGGGAGAGAAGGGACATGTCACTTGTTCGCGGCACTTTTGTGCCACTGATAATGAAGTTGAATGGGGCTGCACGACAAAATTCCCAACATATTTGATCTCGCAAAAAGTTAGGGATATTTGGCTTTTGGTTGAAATTTCAGGATTAACATAAAATTTCTTGAATTTTTTTTAAAATGAATTAAATCAGACAATCGCTTACCTTTAGAATGCACATGTCCAACTGTTCAATGTTTCAGTACTTTTTGCACAACTTGCTGATCTCTAACAAGGAGCTTAATGGCAAAATTCACAACATGTTTTCGATCCCATAATCCCCCAATAAATGTAGGGGATCAGTTTGAATTGAGATTTAAACAGTCCTCCTCATCATGCTGTTCACATTTTCACATCATGAGACTAAGACAACACCTTACAATTGATCAACAGTCCCTTGCTATTGTGAGGCTTCAAGCAGGATGTTCTCAAACGGAAGTGGCCACTGAGTTTAGAGTGTCATCAGCAGGTTGGAAGAGTCACAGAAAGGCAAAGAAGTGGACGTCCTTTGACTACATCACACACTGATGACTGCTTCATTGTAAACAATGCCCTACGGAACTGTCTGATGAATGCCACACAACTCTTCCAATCTCTGTCACAACCTGCTGATGATACTCTGTGACACTCTAAGCTCAGTGGCCACTTCTGTCTGAGAACGTCCTGCTTGAAGCCTCGCAATGGCGAAGTACTGTTGATCAATTGTAAAGTGTTTGTTGTCTTGGTCTCATGATGTCAAAATGTGAACAGCATGATGATGACTGTTTAAATCCCAATGCAAATTGATCCCCTAAATTTATTGGAGGATTCAGGGATCAAACACCTGTTGTGAATTTTGCCATGAAGCTCCTTGTAAGATATCAGCAAGTTGTGCAAAAAGTACTGAAATCTTGAACAGTTGGACATGTGCATTGTAAAGGTAAGAGATAGTTTCATTTAGTGCATTTTAAAAAAAATTCAGAAATGTTATGTTAATCCTGAAATTTCAACCAAAAGCCAAATATCCCTAACTTTTTGCAAGTAATGTATATGGTCAAGTCACATTATTATTTAGGGTAACCAACGTGTACAGCTAGATGGGCTGGGAGTGACTCAATAAGGTCCTTGTAGGTTGTCACAGGTATCCATGCTGACTGGCTCCCACATCTACTGGAGGGTGCATGGGGAAGGATCCATAGAGCATACCATATGTGGTCCCCCAGATGCTCAGTTGGGTCGGGGGCATGGATAGTACTCGCAAGTCTTGGTCATGCTTCTCCAACCAATGTTGGACATTACTAGCAATGTGACAAGTGGCTTTGTCTTACTGGAAAATCTCATTCACCGCACTGAAGACAATCTGTATTTATGGATGTACGTGATCCGCAAGGATGGATTGTTTGAGAGTGTCTTCCACATGGATTAGTGGGCCCAAGAAATACCACAAAACGTTCCCGGGACCATATTGCTGCCACCACCAGCTTGTGTTCTTCCAGCAATGATTGCAGGATGTTTGTTCTGTAATCTATGTTGCCTGACGCACCAACATCCATCCGTCCAATACTGCCATGAAAGGTGAAGCCTTTTCTGCCAGTCAACTTTGCTAGCAGAAGTGCAGTGACCATCTGTCTGCTTTATCACTTATTTATAATGGGCAGCACGAGAACAGTTCACAACTGCACAGTTTCAGAAATACAGCCACCCTTGGCCTGAAAACCAGTAATAATCAATGACAGGAAAGAGGGATGTGTGTGCAGACAGCCTATCACACACCTTGCATACTTACCAAGGCAGCTCACCACACGACTTCCTTCATGTGGAAGTAGTCATATTAATGTGACTTGACTGTGTGTATAAATGTACATAATAAGCTTCTTCTCTATTCAGTACTATTATTTCTATAAACTTCTGCTCCATCCACTGCTCTGTTCTTCCTATCATTCTATCTCTGCTCTTTGTTCTTCTGATTCTTCCGGCTCCGCTCTGTGCCCTTCCCATAAACCTTTACTCCATTTAACATTGTATGACAGTGACCTTCTAGTCTGTTCCATTGTTTGGGTATAGTGTTGGTTGGTGTAGTATTTTTTTCCTCTTTCTAAACCAAATAAGTTTTAACTGATGCATACACAAGAAGTAAAGTATACAGAAGCCGGAATAGGGGAACCTTGGTTCCTAGACACATACAAATAGTTGGACCTACCTGTACCATTCCAGAATATTAGCTAATGCCTAATAACAGGCCATTGCTCGGACTGAATCAGAAAAGAAACATTCTGATACATAGAAGCAGCATACAAACAGTCTTTCGTGTGTAAGGGTATGTTCACATGGCGTGATTGCTCCGTGTGAACATGCGTATTTGGGTTCGTCTAGACAGACCCAAACACACCTCTAACAATGAGCAGTGTGATTTGCATTGCTCGTTATGTAAAACGTGCATCGGCGTTCACGTGAGTGTCTAGATTGCATCTGTCGGGTCCGTGTTTCGGATCCGTTCCAAGAATTGACAGACGCAGCAGGAGCCCTATAATAATGTATAGGGTTCGATCCTACTGTATCCAAACACTCAGCTGCGTGTTGGATCCAATTGACGCTACGTTTTTGGATGCGATTTTCAGGTCCAACATGGACCTGAAATCGTATCCAAAAATGCAGTGTGAACATACCCTAAGGAAGGGTGAGGGGAGAAAGCTTTCCTCAAAGTGTTTTCCAACGCGGTTTTTGCCCTGGCTATTAATTTGTATGGGTGAAAACAGTGTTGAAATCCTCGCCCAAAAACGCACCAAGAAATCCATCTAAAACCTCTTCTGAAGAAGCGTTACAGGCGAGGTTTTGATGATGTTTTGGGCGCTGAAAAATCAGTGTCCAAATAAGTCATGTGAACATAATCTTAAAATTACGAACACCTTCGTGGAATCCTGAGGAAATTCATTGTAGGCAGTGGGGTCTTTTGGGCAGCATTGCTTTCCATTCTGTAACAGATCCCACATTGCCAATGCCACAGAGGTTATGAACAGAACCTCCATTGCAGATCTGAACGGGTCTAAAATCTCTCGCTCTAATCCAGTGTTTTTGGGTTTTCTGTTATAGGAAGCTGTGGATCCAAGGAGACTTTTGCAAACCTCTGGCCTATGACAAGTAATTGGGCAACGTATGTAAGTATAATCCGAACTGTTGGTGCAACAGCACAAATGATCTAGTGTTGGCTGCATTTACTTCTGCTGCAAGCGTTTTGCTTTAAAGACAATCCTTTTCAATGTGCTCCGTTTGACTGTGCTGAAAATATAGCTTTGGCTTCATCAATCCCACAATTGGGCGAGGAGGGAAGCATGCTCCAAACTGTACTATGCAGATCTCCTTGCCAAGCTCCCCATTATTTATTCCCAGACAGGACTGAGGAAGGCCAATATGGCCGAAAGTTTTCCGTAAAGTCTGGATATCTTATGCTTCTATATACCGTTTGCTTTGGAGATATGTTCACTTAAATGATGTTTCAATAAAACTTTTCACTTGACATATGGAGTGCTAAGGTATTTCTTCAATATTGAGTGTTAAGGGCCGACAACCCTACCTAAAGCACCCACGGATATTTCTATCAACATACATATGGTGTGCGGCATCCGTTCGACAAGTGTTACTCTGTAATGTCTGACTTTATACATGGTGACTAACACCAGCCATTTCTACAGCAATTCAGTTGGGGACCTCCCACTGTGGAGGACACCGTGTGACCATGTATGACAGGGTCAGTCATTCATGTGGATAAACACAATACTTTAAAGTCTGCCTCCTTGAGTGTTCCCATTTCCTAGGCTTGATTGATGGGGGTTTCATCCTCAAGTACTCAGAGAAGAGGTTGTCCTATATAATTTTCTCCACATGACTGCTGAGGCTTGCAGAGGCCCCTCCCCACACATTATATTGCACTAATCGGTAATGGGTTAACCAAACTAACCAGCAGAGATCACATTGCAGTTTAATTATGAGGAAACCTTTTATGTTTTCAGACTGTAAAGATATGAGTGAACATCCAAAGAAACGCAAAAGGAAGACGTCCTTTCCTTCTCGGTATGCAGGACAGACTTCAACAGTTACTTCTCCAGGTAATGATAAGCATTTCAGGAATTGTGTCCTTCAATGTAGTTCTCGTAGTAAACAGACGTGTAAGCCCTGGACATGTGTACATCATAAAGTTGGCCTTTGTGTTACATATTCAAAGACCGGCATATTTTCCTCTTTTCTAGATGTGAATATTCCAGTCAAAACGGTAGAAAATAATGGAATATACTTCGACCACTGTTACAGCGTCTGTTCTATCATTCAAGCTGATCCGAAAGTTCAGGATAGTGAAGGTGAGTTAAGACAGAGAAGGCGATAGTGTAGCATCTGTACCAGCGTTCTTATTCTATGAGAAGAAAATAAACATAAGTACATGTAAGCTTAGGCTCTATTCAGTTTTGTGCCCCAGTGGACCCATAGGTTGACCCATGCCCATAATGGACTATTTATTGGTATGACTGATGCGGTTTCCATTCATAAGGCAAGTACAAATGCGGATATGCTTGCCACAAAATATACTAAGAAAACACAAAGTATTAGGGCTTGTTCGCACGGAGTTTTCACTCCCTGTTACAAGCGCTTTTTAGATCCATCTTGGGGACCGACAGGACGGACCCAGAGACGCATCTAAACAATTAGCAGTGAGATTATCACTGCGGTCTATGAGGAACACGCAGCGGCGTTCACATGAGAGATCGCCGCTGCATGTTTCCATAGCGCAGCTCGGGTCCGTTTTTGAAAGAAATGACATGCAATTCTCTCAAAGACGGGGCTGATAGGCAGGAGGGGAACACGCAGCGGCGATCTCTCATGTGAACACCGCTGCGTGTTCCTCATAGCCTGCAGTGATAATCTCACTGCTAATTGTTTAGATCTGTCTCTGGCTCCATCCTGTTGGTCCTCGAGACGGATCTAAAAAGCGCTTGTAACACGGAGTGAAAACTCACTGTGAACAAGCGCTTAAAGTAAAATACTAATAAAATACAAATGATAAAATATTGCACATAGTAGCACCCATAGATAGTAGATATACTTTTGATAGGGGTGTATGTGTTATGGTTTGTTTGTTGCCTTTATATGTTTAAATGTCTTAAGTATATTGGATTACATTTTTTTTGTGCAGTTTGGGTAGTTTTGAGCACCTAATGTGGGTTTATATTGTGCTCCAATACTCTATAATAGACACTTTGTAATATTTCCATATAAATAATACTTATATGGGTGCTACTATGTGCATTACTTATTTAATGTGTTTTTATTTGTATTTTAATGTGATTTAATAAAAATGATCTCTTTATATTGTCTGCTTATGTAACTATATATTGCTGTTTATACTCCTAGTTATGTATTTTTTATAGGACACACTTCATAAATAAGTGACACTTGCCACAAAGCCTATATAATACTACTATAGGTTCTTTTGTCTGACTACTTGTGTAAGAGGGACATGTAGTCCAAGGACAGTGCTCGCGGACCACGCTTGGGTCGGTGGGCAGGTTTGGATTATTGCATGAATTGGTTGTCATTGGAAAAAATCCACTGTCCAGTTCAAAACATTTCTGGAAGTGATGGAAGACTGTCATTTTGTTCCTGCAGTCTCTGTAAAAAGAGTCGGTAAATGATATGTATCTCTATTTAAATCTTAGAGGAACAGCCCAGTACTAATGGAGAAAGCCAAGAGATGTGCGAGTCTCCCACACTTATCCCCCAACCAGTTCATGAGGAAGCAGTTGTAGAAGTCCATACTGAAGAGCCCGAGTGTGTTCCATCCCCAGTCACTGAGGAGGAAATAAAAGATGTCCCTCTTCAGATACAGGAGAGCCCAGAAGGCAGTCCTTCCTCCAACCTGACAACTCCTCAGAAGTGGCCATTGCTAAGGGCCAACAGTAGCGGCCTCTTCCGCTGTGAGCAGTGCGACTACAACAGCAAATACTTCTCTGACCTGAAACAGCATATGATCCTGAAGCACAAGTGCGCCGAGTCTCACATCTGTAAGATTTGTAAGCAGGGCTTCTCCAGTGAGGAGCAACTGCTGGACCATGGGAAAGAACATGAAGAGGAGCAGCTGAACTGTAAGCACTGTGACTATAAGACTAACGCCTTTGAGAGCCTCAGTCAACATGTCGCAGATGTCCACTTCAATGACTTCTTCTACTGGTGCGAGCAGTGTGACTTGCAGTTTTGCACAAGTAGTGAGCTGTACCTGCACTTTCAGGAGCACAGTTGTGATGAACAGTACTTATGCCAGTTCTGTGAGCATGAGACCAATGACCCAGAGGATCTGCACAGTCATGTAGTGAATGAGCACACGTGCCGGCTAATAGAGTTGAGCGATGCCTATAACAATGGAGGACGTGGACAGTTCAGTCTATTAAATAAAATAAGCTTTGATAAGTGCAAGAACTTCTTTGTGTGCCAGGTGTGTGGCTTTAGCAGCCGGCTCCACACCAATGTGAACAGGCACGTGGCAATAGAGCACACGCGGTTTTATCCGCATGTCTGTGATGACTGCGGGAAAGGGTTTTCTGGCATGTTAGAATATAGTCGGCATCTGAACCTGCATTCATCTGAAGGGGTCTACTTGTGCCAATATTGTGAATACTCCACAGGGCAGCTAGAGGACTTGAAAACTCACCTAGATTTTCGGCATTCTGCAGATATGCCTCACAAGTGCAGCAGCTGCCTTCTGAGGTTTGGGTCAGAAGATGAACTGAAGACCCATCTTCAGACACACGATAGAACCTGAAGCATTCAGGCATTTAGCATGTCAACGATTACGTTTTTTCTGGCCTGTGCCAAGAAGTGACTGTACGAGATCCGAACACTTCATTGTCTAAGACATTGTAACTCCCTAGAAGCGAAGCAGGTCTTATTGGCAGCTGCGGACTGTGGGAGGAATGACTTGAATGTGACATTCCCGCCAGATATTGTTTGTGCAAATGATACACTAAACACTCCCATAGTAATAGTGAAAAAACGCTGGAAATAAATGGTCACTGCTGCATGCTCGGTGAATGAGTGCACCACAGAGTTTTCTTTGTTCTTCCTAAATCTACTGTCACTGTATGCCATTGTCAATGAAATTGTAAGACGCTTGCTTCAATGTTAGGATGAATGGAAAGTGGATTGGTTCTCTGTATGCGAGCACAATATTAAATTGGAGGAAAACACTCTTGTCATCTTATTTGCAGTCAAACTGGATGTGCCAAGGTAAAAGGGAGGGGTGGGAGGATGGACTCCATCCAAAAGAATATGCTGGTGCATGTTCATATAGAAAATCCCAGGTATATTTACATAGATTTTTCGCTGTAGTCGGGAGTCTTTCTTGGTGGATACAATACACAAAGTCAATTTGCTTGAGTATTTAAAAAACATTCATGTCTAATCAATTGGTCATGAAATTGACAGGTAGTGATTTTTAAGCATTTAGAAAGCAACTTTCAATGTCAGCACATTGCTTATATTTGTGATCAGCATTATTTTTCAAGTGATGTGTACAAATAACTCCTATGAAGTAAAACTTTCATGGGTATTTGCAGAATTTTGATAGACGGTCGTTGGTAATAAACTAAAATTATTTCAGATTCCTTCAGTCCTATGAGTGACAGTGTGCGCAATGCAGTGATTGTCCCACCAATAACATTGATGTATGGATGTATGGTCACGGGTGGTCCGAGCTCTCAGATTCACCTACAGAAAACAAAAATGGCTGTCCTGAAGTCCCTGTCTGAACGGAGGGGTGGCTATGTATGCACTGTACTTCTCCATTCACTATGGGACTGATTGAGAGCAAAGCGCTGCACTTGGCTCTCTCTGTCATACTGTGAATGAAGCAGCAGTGTGCACACGGAACCACTGTCCATGTATTTGGGGGATAATCCTCACCCCTTGTTCCAGTAATCAGACACCTGGCAGTCATACACTTATCACCTGTCCTGAGGAAGGGGGGCAAACTTATTGTTGGGACAATTCCTTTAAGTCCAATTCTAGAGGAAAAAACGAATTCCAATATTTTAAGGGGTTTTGCCAAAATGTAAAAAACTTTCTAAAGCTTGCTACAAGCCGGCCTCCGAGAAAGGAGTTGAGAATATAGATGAGCGAATGTGCTTGGCTAAATTCTTAACTCCCATAGCCTTGAATAGGGGAGAGTTGTGCAAGGGTGGCCACCTCTCTATCCTCTATGGCTGGATCGTTGAGGGCTGCGAGCTTCAGGGAATGGATGGAGAGGCAGTTCCATATAGTGATTAGTGTGTGCTTGTGTAAATTTGGAGCTCCCATTGATGTGAATGGGAGAGAGCTTTACGACCTCTGTATAGTCTGTGGCTGGCTCTTAGTGAGCTGTAAGCAGGCTTCAAAAAGGTTTTTAATAGTTGGCAGAACCCCTTTAAGTTTTGTTTTTGCATATAACCATTTGTACCTGAGCATTGTCCTTGCAGGCAAACCAGGAAGATTTGTAAGGTGTATTTGTGCTTGTGTGCTTACCGTAAACTGTAACTATCCTGTTTAATAATAAATTTCTTTTCCAGTTAAAATTCTTGAGCTTATGGATAATGAGCTTGTCCAAAAAATAAAAATGCTGGGATGGGAAGTTTTGCCTTTTTAGATGGTTTTGTAAATCAGTGTTATGTAGAAAATCGAGTTGTGAGATATTTAGTCCTATAGTATAGTATACCTTGTATTGAACAATGGGTCTCTAAAGCCCCCTGATAAGGCATATGGACATCAAAGAAGGAATGTAGTTGATTAGGACCCCAACTTCAGCAGTTGGAATGAGAAGTTTAGTACAGGCAGTCCTCGACTTACACCGTTCCGACTTACATCTGTCCCCTAGTTTCCAACGGAGACTTATGGGGCATGCTGGCACTTGTAGTTCCATGTTCCACAGCAGATAGAAGCTGTTGAACGACAAGTTCCAGCATGCCACAGCAACACATGAGGTGAAAATTAGGTGAAATCTTCTTAACGGGCACAGACAGCAAAACAAATGTAAAAACCCTTCCCTGCACTATCCAAAACTAAGAAAAGAACCCTTTTGTGCTGGAGTTATATTTAATAGATATACATGTTCCGACTTACATACAAATTCAACTTAAGAACAAACCTACAGTCCCTATCCCGTTCGTAACCCGGGGACTGCCTGTATATCCAAGTCTGTTGGTGCAATAGATGGTAAGCAGAGAATGCTACATTGTCACTGCAGAGGGGTATAGCCAAAGGTTGCTGCCTCGAGTGATGAGTGGATTGAGTGTTAAAGAAATAACACAAGCTTCTAATTATTAAGCGTTTACCTCTCTAAGAAACCCCTTTTAATGGGCAAGTAAACAATCTATGTAGATAGTTGTTTCATTCTACTATTCTTTTAGGGTAGAAATATATTTATATAATGTGTTTTATATATATATATATATGTCGCAGGAAAATGATAAAAAAAATAGGGATTTGATCAAATCCCTAAGGGAGATGATTTATCTTTTCACTAGAACAGGTCAGTGATTTGATCAAATCACTGACCTTCTTTAGGGAAATCACCCCACAGAGTTATTTTAACATCTTCCTTGATTGATCAAATCCCTATTTTCATCATTTCCCTGCGACATATACACTAAAAAAAAAAAAAAATAAATTGGCAATATGACTACCGTGCATTTCCCTTGTCCTAGTTTTGAAATTTCCCTCAGTGTGTTTAAACGCATTGCCCAATATGCAATAGTAAAGCCATAGGCAGCTGTGGAAACCAATAGCACAAGTTATATCTTGCTATTTTGTCTCCCTAAGGGTACATCCACATGACACGTCAAAATGTGGTCTTCAATATGGATTTTAGGTTGTTGCTGTTTTTTTTTTTTTCCCTTCTGCCTAATTTACAGTCGGGAAAGAAGTCCCATTTATCTCTATGGGGTTTTGGACACGGATATGACATTTTTGGACACTTTTTACCTAAAATATGGTGGAACAATGAGCGTTCCAAGTTTTTTTTTCTGTTTTGTGTTTTTTTTTTTTTTTAAATAAAAACACTAGTGTTGAAATCCGACCTCAAGAAAATCTGAGTAGTGTGGACTACAACTCGGATTTTTAATTTAGACCTATGGTGACAGTTTACAGTTGGTTTTTGACAGATTTGAAAATCTGAATCTGTTTTTTTTTTTTTTTTTTTTTTAAAAAGGGAAGACTGGAAATGCTTGCCTTGTAGATGGACCATAAACCCTAATTCGTAAGCAACTCCTGCAAACATGATGGTGCTGGTGGGTAAGGAGGTAGAACTTTTGATGGTGCACGAGAAGATTGAATTATGATGTGTTTTAGCTGTCATTTAGGCTGTGCATAGAATCGGTAGAAATGTATCCCAGATGTAAGAGTCTGAAAAAGTAGAAGTTATTGTAATCCAAGAGTATACTCCTAGGTAAATATACCTACAGGGATAATAAAGCTGACCTTTGTGCTGACTCCAGCTAGTGCAGCTGTGTGTCTCAGGAACAGCATTTGAGTCTGTGCTCATAGTTCCGGAGCCAAAGAGCCCTCTACTAAAGAGTACATTGAAGGGGCAGACATTGTCCACAGATTTTTCAGATCAGAGTGGTAATTCTTATTGTAGATATGACTTGATGTTCTGACGTGATGAAGCAAGTCACCAAGATGTCATTGGTGCTGTGCTGACTTGGTCTTTAACCTCCCCTCAGGTGGTCTGTGGCACAGGCCCTCTCCGAGACACTTTGCACAGGAATTATTAAGGTACATTTTTCTTTTAAAATGGAAATTGGTAAAGTCTAGCTCCCCAGAATGATGAATTTCCTATTTGTTCTTTGTAAAGACCACATAGTTGAAGATTTATTACTATAATTTTTGTCTTCTATTTAGGTCTTACTTTTGACAGCTTAATTAAGTCAGGATTTTTATTTCAGCTTGGATAAAAATATTTAAACACCACAGAAAATATTTCTGTATTAAAGATAAAAATGACTCCACCATCAGCACTGGTCCTTTTACACAAATGTCTAGTAAGGCGAGATCTAAGGGGGAGTTTTGTAGGTATGACTCCCGTATTAGTGGCTTACTTCAGCAGCTTGGGGAGCACAAGCGGCACCCAATGTGGAGTCTATATCCTTTTCTCTTGATACTAGGGCTGTGGAATCGGCAAGCCAAAGCCCTGACTCCGACTCCTCAATTTCCCAAACCTCCGACTCCTGACTCCCTCATACATGGCGCATGTTTAAGTGATAACTTTACTTTAGTAAAATGGTAACATCTGGCTGTTTATCACCTTATGGTACAATAATCAAGCTATTTAGGGAGAACAGACACTGACAAGCAAAAGGGTAACAATGGTTTGATCTTTTGAACACTTGTGGGGAGAGGTGAAGAAAAAGCTGTATTTGTATCCAAGTCCAGTCTGCACCAACATTGGGAATGTGTAGAAAAGACCTGGGATCAGATTTTAGTCAGACCTGCATTAATCTGATCCAGAGCCCAGAAGAATTCAGGCAGAGCTGAAAACCAAAGGTGGATTTCCCAAATACTAACAAAATAATAAAAATTTACATTTTGATTTTCAGGATCAAAACGGTAACAATGCAGTTACATGACTAAGCAGATGCTAAATGTAAGTAAGATGACTGTATATAAAATTACAGTAGCCTCATGTACAAAGCTGTAGTGGATGGTGAGATATGAAGCCTGAAAGTCACAAGTTCAAAACATTGTTACTAATTTGCTTGTCAGTGTAAAATATATTTATTGGATACGACTTTAGAACACAAAAAAAATTGTAAATATACAAAACACTGCAGGAACATTTGTGGAGTTTCTGAATTTGTTCTGAGAAATAGTATTGCCTCCATCAGATCCTGCATAGATGACCTCACAGCTGATCTCATTATTTCCAGGCTAGAGAACAGCCTCTCTACACTAACTTGGGTTGGGGGCAAAGCAGTGACCACAAGGGCAACATCTCTAACAATGTCATGGTATAAAGGAATTGTCTCAGCCACAGTCAGGTCTGATGAATGGTTGATCATCTACTTTTTTGAAAACAGGTGAAAAATTTTGCTGAAATCTGTTTGCCATGGGAGCAGAATCTTTTCCCCTGGGGCAGCGCTTTGCCTGCTCCATGTCATCAATTACACTCCTCATGTGATAAGGCTGAAGATATGGGAGCAGAAGCACTGGCCAGACCCAATTCCTCTTGCTCTTTACACTGCATCGAACTAACTGGAACAACTAATTATATTTTGGGAGTCGGTCTATTTTATGACGACTCTGACTCCTGCAAAATAGGCTCCAACTCTGACTCTACAGCCCTGCTTGATACACAACTGTATTAAATTCCTTGGGAACCTTGACTGATTCGGATATCGTGAAAGTGTCCTTATGTGGAACATCATTCTAGATGATGAGTGTGAATGTAATTTGTTTTCTGTGCGTTACATGGCAATCTTCTATCCAGTGGGGAAAATAAGCATTTGTTAAACCGGTGATTTTTTTTTAAGTTTTCCACCTACAACGAATGGAGAGCTCTGTAATTTTTATCATAGATACTTTTCAACGACTGTGAGAGACAGAATCTAAAACAAAATTCAGAAAATCACAATATTTAACTTTTTTTTGCAATCGAAAAACAGAACTTAAAGGGGTTTTACCACGAAGTAAAATTGACGTGGGAAGATTGCAAATGAAATAATAAACATTTTCACCATTCATCATTAAAAATTCTGCACCGTTTTTGTCTTAGCTGTTCATTTAATGATCCATTGTTTACAGCTCGTCTCCAGGGGATACGACCAGGGCCGAGAGCTCCTCACTCCTGGTCGCATAAGCTCAGACATCAGCTCTCCTGTCAGGCAGCTACTGAGTGTTTAAACCCCAGGTGCTGTCGCTCTACTCCCGTCCTCTGTCTCATTACTAATTAGTCAAACAGTGCAAATAAATAAAAAAGAAACCTCAATCAGGTCTGTGCATTGATAAAGAGAAAAAAAACCCACAGGTTTGATACCTGCAGGGATTTGAACCTATGACCCTTGTGCCTGAAGGCAAAAACTTTACCTCTCAGCTACTCACAATGCTTTACATAAACAGACCTTTCTTTGACTACAGAGAGGAAAGGCTGGGTGAGGTCTTCCTGCAGGGTCACATGATATGCAATTCAAACAAATCACACACGCCCCCCTTCTGAGCACACAGAGCTGAAGAACTGGATGCAGTAGGTATGAAATGAGATCGTGGCAAAACCCCTTTAATCCACATGGTCACTGGCGAACTTCAAATAGACCTGGACATGTGCTAGCGTGAGCAGGGGGACTTTGCGTGCCTTGCAGGATTTTTATCCATGATGGCATAGTGTGTTGCTAACAGTGATCTTTAACCCCTTCACGACCCTGGGCGTATGAGTACGTCCCAGGGCCGCTAAGGGGCTTTGCAGGGGGATCGCTCCGCGACCCCCCCACACAGCCAGTGGGTGTTAGCGGCTGATCGCAGCTAACACCCGGCAGTAACAGCGCCGGCGGGTGGCTCCGCCCGCAGGCGCTGTTTAACCCATCAGACACCGTGGCAAAGATGGTCGCGGCGTCTGAATGAATGCCGATCGGTGCCGCGCACCGATCGGTACGGTCATCGGCATAGCTGCGCCGATCCGACGACCGGGCCTGGTGGTGGGGAGCCATGTGAAGGCTCCCGTCACTTTCCCTGGCCGGTTTGCCCCACTTCCGTCCGCAGATAGGAAGTGGGGAAACCGCCATCTTTGTACACCCTAATGCATTGCCTATGCAATGCATTAGGTGGTATTACCAATCACGCCCCCTAGTGGTCAAGCACCATAGGGGAACTAAATGTTACAGTAAAAAAAAAATAAAGTTTTAAAGTACAAAAAAAAAAAAAAGTATTAAAAGTTCAAATCACCCCCCTATCCCCATTTTACAAATAAAATCATTAAAATAATAAAAAGTTACACATATTTGGTATCGCCGCGTCCGAAAAAGTCTGATCTATAAAAATATAACATCATTTATCCCGTACGTTGAACACCGTAGAAGAAAAAAAATTCCAAACGCCAAAATTGCGTTTTTTGGTCATTTTACGTCACTCAAAAATGGGAATAAAAATTATCAAAAAAGTCGCATGCATTCCAAACTGCTAGCGATAAAAAGTACACTTCAGCCCGCAAAAAATGCCCCCTCACTGACGTCCGTAGGTGTTAGTACAAAAAAGTTATAGGTCGCACAAACTGGCGCCGCGGTGCAAATGTCAAAAATAGAAAATGTTTGGAATTTTTTTACGGTACCAAAACATAACGGAAACCCTACATGTTTGGTATTTCCGGATGCGTAACAACCTGTAGAATACAGATAACACATATTTACCGAAGATTGAACGCCGTAAATGCAAATCACCCAGAAACATGGCGAAAATACGTTTTTTTTTCACAATTTGTCCCACTTGGAATTTTTTTGCGGTTTCCCAGTATATTCTATAGTATAGGGAATAACACCACTGGAAAGTACATCTTGTCACGCAAAATAAAAGCCCTCATGTGTCTATGTAGGTGGAAAAATAAAAAAAGTTATGGCTTTCAGAAGGCGAGGAGCGAAAAACGAACGTGTCACAAAAAAAAACCCCGGGTCCTGAAGGGGTTAAGACTTGTCCCAGCTCTATTCAGGTCATTGACCATGTCCTCATGTAGTTCTGGGTTGCTTCCTGACATTTTTCAGAAACATCCTTACCCCGCAAGGTGAGATCTTGCATGAAGCCCTAGACCGAGGAGGATTGAGTTATCAACAGTTGTTGCCTTCTCACCAAGCTGCTTGCCTATTGTCGCTGTGCAGGTTTACAATTTTGGCCCCATGTCCTTGGACCATTCAGTGATCCTAGCCTTGGTGGAGAGGTTGGAATGTAATTGAGAGTGTGGGCAGGTGTCTCTTATACAGGTAATGAGTTCAAACAGGTACAATAAATACAGGTAATGAGTGCAGAGTAGGAGGGTTTCTTAAATAAAAGAAAAACTAACCTGTCTATGAGAGCTAGCATTCTTGCTGGTTGGTAGGCGATCAGGCGATTTTATGCAATAAAATGCAAACTAATTATTTCAAAATCATGCAATAGGATTTTCTGGATTTTTGTCTCACAGTCGAAGTGTACCTATGATGAAAATGACAGACCTCTCCATTTTTTGTAGGTGGAAAAACTTGCAAAATCTCCACCGTATCAAATACTTATTTTCCCCCCTGTATAATTAAAAAAATAAAGATTGCCTTCAGAAGTGAACAATGTTCTCCTCTCTTCCTGAAGTGCAAGAATTGCTTAACTATTTATGATGGTGATTCATAAATGAGTCTTGTCACTTGGCAAAATCCCTTCTGAGGCCCACTTGTAGCTCACTACAAGCCAACATCAGGATGTGGAGAGGTCGCACTGGCACAGTTCTTCTCTATGGATTTTAGAATACACAAGATCTCAGAAAAGTGACTACACCCCTCACATTTTTGTAAATATTGTATCATATCTTTTCATGGGACAACACTGAAGATATGACACTTTGATACAATGTAAACTAGTCAGGGTACAACTTGTTAACAGTGTACATTTGGTGTGCCCTCAACGTAACTCAACATATAACCATCAATGTCTAAACCGCTGGCAACAAAAGTGAGTACACCCCTAAGTGAAAATGGATAAATTGTGCACAAAGTGTCAATATTTTGTGGGGCCATCATTATTGTGCAGCACTGCCTTAACCCTCTTGAGCATGGAGGTCACTAGAGCTTCACAGAATGTCACTGGAATACTCTCCTACTCCTCCATGACGACACCACAGAGCTGGTGGATGTTAGAGACCTAGCACTCATGCAGTCCCAAACCAGGACACTCCCACCACCATACTTGACTGTAGGCAAGACACAAATGTCTTTGTACTCCTCACCTGGTTGCCGCCACACACGCTTGAGACCATCTGAACCAAATAAGTTTATCTTGGTCTCATCAGACCACAGGGCATGGTTCCAGAAATCCATGTCCCTAGTCTGCGGGTTTTGTTGTGCATCATCTCTAGAAGAAGCCTCCTTCTGGGTAGACAGCCAGGCAGACCAATTTGATGCAGTAATGCTATCACACTCATATGTCCGTTTTGAAAAAGACAATCTCTGGATATGAAGCTGAGCACATGCACTCAACTGCTGTATGGTTTTGGCCACCGTGCTGCAGTTCAGTTTCAGAGTGTTGAGTATTTTCATATAGCATCTTTGTATAGAGATAATAATTCTTTTTACTCAGAGATTTCTTTTGTCATGATGTGTTATGTTGAACTTTCAGACATTCAAACTCAAACAACAGCGGCACACCATGGACCAAGGAAACTATCAAAAAGGACATAGGAAATTTGGAAAAAGCATTACTGCTAACCAGGATACATGGAAAAATTTGAGCTTCTTAGTTCACACTTTTGGCCAAAAATGCTTAAGCCCACCTCCACAACTTCACCGGGACCTCAGTACAGGTGGGTCCTACGCTATTGTTACCTCTCTATTGGGTCCTGTTCAGACCTGCACACTTCAGGGAGCGAAGATACCTGCTTCAAAGAACACTGCACTGATTTAAAACCTGAGGAAGTGGGAGAGGTGCTATCCCTGAAGTATGCAGGTCTGAACAGGACCCAATAGAGGGGTAACAATAGCGTAGGACCCACCTGTACTGAGCTCCCGGTGAAGTTGCGGAGGTGGGCATAAGCATTTTTGGCCAAAAGTGAGAACTAAGAACCTCAAATTTTTTCATGTATCCTAGTTAGCAGTAATGCTTTTTCCAAATTTCCTATGTCCTTTTTGATAGTTTCCTTGGTCCATGGTGTGCCCCTGTTGTTTGAGTTTGGTGTGGCAGCAATACATATAGACATTCAATGTGCATTTGTTTTTTCGGGCAAAGTTTTTTGATGTGCAAAACCAAGTGTTGTTTCTGACTATATGTTGAACTTTCAGTGACCAGTGTGAGAGTGATAACACAAAATTTACCACACCTTCCCATTTACACCTGAGACCTTGTAACACTAAAGAGCTACATGACACTATGGAGGGAAAATGGCAAATTAAAGACAGTTTGTCCATTTTCACTTAGGGGTGTACTTACTTTTGCCAGCGGTTTAGAAATTGATGGCCGTGTTGAGTTATTTTTATGGCACACCAGATTTAAACTGTTATACAAGCTGTACACTGACTACTTAACATTGTATCAAAGTGTTATATCTTTAGTGTTGTCCCATGAAGAGACATAATACAATATTTACAAAAATGTGAGGGGTGTACTCACTTTTGTGAGTACTGTAGCCGAGTGTGTGTGTGTACTTGGGTATATTCAGAACTCCTATAGACATGAATGGGGTAGAACTGTGCAAGTGCAGCCATCTCCACATTCTTTAGGATGGCTTGTATTGAGCTATGAGCTGGCCTCAGAAGGGACTTTGCCTCCTGGCAAAACCCCCTTAAATCTGATCCCCATGTTTTTAGGAGTTCCTCCATAGAGCTGTAGCTGATGGCTGTATTGCAAGAAAATTACTGCTAGTCACAGGTTTTCTCTCTTAGAATAAGGTCCCACACTGCAGTTACCGCATATAGACAAAACCAGAATCACATCCAATGGCCACATAGTTTTGCCAGTAAGACTGGTATTACCTGCAAAATCATGTACTTGTTGGCCACCACAAGTGGACATGGTTTTGTCTGCAAGCAGTAACTGCAGAGTGGGGCCTTAGCTTTAGTGATATCCTCAGTTTGCCATCTTGTGGGAACTTGAGGACTGTAGTCGAAAAAATAATTTTATGCTAATGTTTTCTTGAAATAGAAAGCCTACCTTGATTATTTACCCAAATAGTCCTCCCAAAAACATTATCTGACACCCATATAACCTGTATTTAAAAAGAAAAAATATTGAGAGTACACGTCAGTGTAGCCAGCCATTCTTGCTACTTACCTTCACAGCTTATAGACAGGAAATGTGGACACTTTAGGACACTTGTTTTGGTCAGGACTTTGATATTTATAAGCCAAAAATAGGAGTCCAAAACACAGAATAGGTAAAATTCTGTCCAGTATACAGTAGTTTATCTCAGTGTTGGTTCAACTTCTGGTTTTGGCTTAGTTTTGGATCTTAATGGAAAAAACACCCATGTTAAAGTGGCCTAACACGTCGTTTAAAGTGACATGTTCTTTTACTAAGGTTTCCTGAAACTAAGAAGAAAAAAAATTATGTACTCGGTTAAACAAAGAAAGAAAAGTTACTTCCCGAGTTTTTTCTTGGCCACTGTTTCTTGCTCTTCATGGAGCTTCATCTAGTGTTTATGTCATGGTACATTGACATTTGTCCAAAATTAGGTCATGTGATATTAACCTAGTAATTAAGAGGTATTTTTGGTCTATAATAAAATAAATGACTGGTCATTGAGATTTGTTTTTAATGGTTCCTTACAGAAATGTGTGCAAATCTTTTTACTTAGAAAAGGGTGGCACCACCCCCTAGATAAAATCGAAAAATTTTTACCCCAATGCTTTTACCTATTTTCCATCTCTGCAACGCCCTAAAAGGCTTGCAAAAAAACAAAGGAAGAAATAAAAGGGGGGCAAATTCTTTAAAAAAGCCCTTTCAAAGAAGCCGTCCCCCAAAACTTTTTTTTTGGCGCGACTGTTTTATTGGGATGTGATGGGTGGCCAGAGTTCCCATAACACATCCTAGAAAACATTGTTCACCATAGAGGAAATCATCGGTACCAAACAAAGGGGAAAGAAAGGGCTTTCGGAAAAAGGAATACCCCATTTGGTTAAAAATTTTTTACCTTTTTTTCCCCTCCCCCCTTTACTGGGCACTAAGCCAACACCACCTTTCTAGAGGTTCAGTTTTTTCTGGGAGTAAAAAAACCTTTTGCCGCCCCCAGGTCCATATAGAAGCTTGTAATGATAAATCTTTCTTCTGGAACGTAGCAAACATTTAGTATCAAAGGGGTGTTTCTTTTCCAGACATTTACGGCAATTACAAATTTTAAAAATTTGTCTAAAAGCTGGGGGATCCCCCCTTTCTACACCTGCACCTATCTCAAGAATGGGCCTCTATTCTTGTCTGTGCTGAAGCTACACGCTCCCTTTCCCTTTTCTTAGGACAAAAACCTTTAAAAGGGTTTTTACCCATTTTCAGAAAAAATTATGGTATTTTGATACTATAAGTCATTAATGTCTGATAGGCCTGGTTTCCCACTCGCCACCACCCCCCAATTTGATTTTTGGGGGGGACCCCCTTTCTCAATAGGGTGAAATTTCTCATAAAGGTCCCTTTCTTTTAAATTTTTCCCTTTTTAGGGGCCCATTTTGACTTTAACTGAGTGAGTGCCCTTGGCCCAATTTGGGTCAGACGGGCCTTTGAAATAAAATAGTGGGAAAAGCACATGTCCAACCACCTCCCCATTCTGCATAGATGAGTACGTTTTTGGACGGGGAAAAAAAGTGCAGCATGCTGTACTATTTTTTTTTATTTGAAAAAAGGGAAATTTCGAAGGGGGAAAAACCCAAGGCATTTTGTTTGAATAAATTTTAAGCCCTTTTTTGGAGTTGTAGATCCGTTCCATCTGAATTATATGAAAAGCCAAATGCAGATGTGAACTAAGCCTAATGCTGGGGAAACCCGGGTTTAAAAGGGTTTTCAAAATTCATCACAGTAAAAGTACGTGTGCCCTTTCCTTATTTTTTTAAAGGGGATAAAAAAAAATTGAGTTTTTAAATTAGAAGAACAGGTTCTGGAATTCTTTCTAAGATTACCCCACCTACATTGGGTGTCTTTTCCTTGTACCTTTCCCAACATCTTACAGAAACGTACATGTTTCCCAGCCCCGGGGGAAACCTAGGTTTTTGTCTTTTTTTCAGTTATTTTAAGGGGGGAAAGCCCCGAGCCCCTTTTCCCTTCACTGCTAACAAACAAATTCAGGAATGTTTTTGCAGTCTAAAGAAAAATAGAAAATTTGGGTTTTAAAAAATAGCGTTACCCTTTGCTTTAAACCAATTCAATCCCCACACACAAAAATACCTAAATCTGTAAAAGGGCACAAGTTTTTTTAACAAAAATTAAAAATGTTGCTGGTTTAAATAGATAGAAACCCCATCCCTGCAGAAATAAACTGCCCAAAAAATTTAAACGTGACAACAAAAAAAAGTACATAAGATGGAGGTGTTTGAGGCAGTTTGCTTTATTTGGGATGCTTACTCCATTACGCACAATATAGGGGGCCCTAGGGAAATGTATGATTTTTTTCCCTTTAGGAAAATTTACTTTTAATAGGGTTTCCCCTTTCCCAAAATCTATTTTTTCCCTTTAAATTTGTCATGTTTGTAGTGTTAAAATTTTTTTAAATTAAATATTTGTTCATATATAATGGGAAACGTTCTTTGGATTAATTATACAAATTTACTTTTTGTATCCCTGTTACAAACCTTTTGGGGGATATTTCTACTTTTTCTATATAAGAAAAAAAAGAGACAAATGATTTGTATTTCTTTATTGAAAAATTTGAAACAAAAATGTACAAAAGTAAATGATACCACTCTGAGCATATGTAATACATTCCATAAAAAGAAAAAACATAACTCACAGATTGTTAATTTCTCGATTCAATGTCGATAAAATGATTAGTTCTTCAAACTACACATTAAGAGGGATTAGAAGAGGGTTTCATTCAGGGGACAATAAAGATTCTTCTCCTACACTTACCCTGACTAGACCCCACAAAAAAGTGGAGCAATCGCCCAGAAAAGGGCGGCCCCACTCACTGATGGCTAACTCTGATAATTCCCTTTTTAAGCCCAAAATAAAAAGGGGTTGTTTGGGCCCCCTTCATTTTTTTTCCCAAAACCCTTTTCCAGCACAACGCATATTTGAATCTGTACACGGGGCCCCCCCCCTTTTTACCCCCCACTGTAACCCCCTTTCTTTTTTCTTTTCACCCACAATCAGTATTTGGCCCTAATAATTAACATTCTCCTGAAATGCCCCCCTTTCCTGTTAAAAAAGGTTACCCGGGGTCACCCGATATAGCAAAAGCTTTAATTGATAAGGGGTGTGATGGGGCCCGGGGCCCAACAACTTGTTTAGGATGGTTTTAAAGGGCCAAAACAGCTCATTAAAAGGGGTTTAAAATTTATCATTTTGAGGGGGGGCCGCCCTTTTCAGGGCGATTGCTAAAAATTTTTTGGTAATGTAAGGGAAGAAATTTTTTATCCCCCTTGAAGGGCCCCCTCTTTGACCCCTTTTTAAATGTCTACTTTGGACACCAAAACCCTTTTGGATGACTTAAATCGGGGAAAATTCAAAAAAAAATGGTTTTTTTCTCTTTTTGGATGTTTTACAAAATTTTAAGGTTTGGTATCATGTTTGTTGTAGATTTTTACTGGTAGAGATGTATATATACCCATAAACCAGCAAATTTGGGATAAAGTAAATACCTATGTTTTTGCCCTTTTTTGGGACTTCGGTTTTTTTGTGTGTGGGGTTTTAAATTTTAACTAAAAACTAAAAAATTTAAACCCATTTTGCTTTCTTCCCATGTTTCAAAAATTTGGAGGACACCATGGAAGGGAGAAATTGATCAAAACCAGGGAGTGCTCCGCTCCTTTTCCCCCCCCGTCATCGCTGGAGCGGGAAAACCCCTCCTTTTTTCTAGGGCCCTCCCACATGATCCTCTTTTGGGGTTTCTTCCCTCTCTTGTCCATACCAAAAAAAGAGTTTTTAGAGTTAAAACCTTATGGAGGGGTTTCCTTGAAATCTGATGCCCTTTTTTCCACGTCACCCAAAGGGCAGAGCTAGGCCCGATTTTCGGGGAATACCCGAAAGTTTGGTTCATCCAAAGTTGCAATTTAAAGAGCAGTTTTGGGGGGGCCAAAGGGCCCGATGTGGGGGGGGTGTCCAGGAATAGGGGGAGGACCCCTAAGGTGTAAAAAACAACATCAGGAGATGTCCCAATCTCTGGGAAAAACGGGGCATACTGGAGGGGAAAATTTGGGAAAGGAGTGGGAAAAGTCCCCTAAAAATTGTTTGGCTAAAAATGTAAAAGGGGAAAGTTTCCCTGACTGCAGGAGCGGGGTTTACTTCTTTTATTTAAAAAAAAAATTTGGACGGTTGGGGGGCCATTGGGGAAGGGTCTCCCGAGTGGGGCATTCATTCCTTAGCCCATAAAGGGTTTGAAAGGAATGCGCCCCTACCACCCCTTTTTATTTTTTCCACACCAAAAGGCTCGCTGTTGGGACAGAATGTCGGCCGCCGGGTTTTTTCGTTCTTGTAACAGAATCAGTTCCCCCGGTTTAATTTGCCGTAGACCCACCCCCCAGCTCTGTTTTGGCGGGCGGCGTGTCGGGGTTCCCCAGGGTCAACACGCGGAAAGGGGTAGGTCTCCGGGCCCCAGCTGGGGGATTGAAGGAGTAACTTGGGAAGCGGAGGGGGACTCGGGGGAAATTGGGGCCCTGCGCTGAAGTGGGGGTAACATGACTTTTAGTACTGCACGGCTTTCATTAACCCTGCAGGGCCACCATTATTTCGGGACCTGTCACTGACTTTCCCTTTGGTCCCCCTGTTTTTTACCGGGGTTGGGTCAGGGATGTTTGGGAAAATTATATTTTCCTAAAAAGAAACCCATTTCCTTTCTTTCTCCTATTTTTTGGCTGTTTCCGGGTTTTTTGGGTTTAAATTGTTGGCGGGTGTCCCCTTTGTGCCCTTTGTCCGCCCGGGCCCGCTTTCCTACCTTCTTGTGGTTTTTTCTGTACTTTGAAACTGACCAATTACATTGTGTGAGAAGCCCTTGTGCTTTCATTCAGAATTATTGTATTTTAACAATGAGGGCCTAAAGGGCAAAAAGGGCAGTTCACAGGCTGTTTTTTCACGCTGTTTCCGCGTTTAAAAATCCTCCAAATGCCCCTGTTTATTTTCCCTTTGGGGGCTAGGGAAAAACCCGCTTTCGTGGGTTCACAAAAGGGACAAGGTTTTTGGGGCGCCTTTTTTTGGAGTTAAAAAAGGGAATTATGTCAAATTGTTTGGGTGTGTTACAATTTTAGAACCACAAAAGGAATCATTTGGAGATTTTCAAAACCCCTTCTCTACAGATGTCCCGGGTAAATTTTGGAAAGCCCCTGTTACCCCCTTTTGGACATTTGTTTGGGTTTGGATTCAAAAAAGGAAAACAGAAAACTGAAGTCCCCATAAAAGAACCCGTAAACCTTGTCGGGAAACCTGCTGGGGTAAAAAAGGTGTTTTCAGAAAAGTTTTGAAGCTTTTTGGGATACGGGCAAAATCAGTCCTTGAGAACTTAAAATTTTGGACATGCATTTGATGCTGATTTAGAGGAAAGATTTCCGCCCCCCCATTTACTAAAAAGGGGATTCATCCACCTAAAGGAAGGGATGTTTGTGGGAAATCACAAAAAACCAACAAGAAAAAAAAAATAAAAATGCGGGCAAAAAAAAAAAAGAAAAAACCCCGAAAAAATTTTAATTTTCCTTTATTATTTTTTAACTTTGGGGGTACCCGGATGTGTGTGTGTGTTTAATATATATATATATATTTTTAATATAAAAATATATATAAAATTTGAGCTCTGGTTAGTTCCCTATGGGAAAAAGCTCAGTTTTTGTTCAGCTGTTTTTTCCTGACTCCAGGCCAGAGCAGAGGACTTTTGGTTCCCTTTAGGCTGGTTTGTGTTCTTTTTTACAGTATAGGACTGTGTTTTTCAAAATTTCATTTTCCTTGTAAAAAGGCGTCATCCAAAAACATCGCCCCAAATGCATTAAAGGGGTGACCCGACCCAAAAAAATTCATTATTCGTTGGGTCATGATTAAAAAATAGAAGGAAAGGGAAAAAATTTTTTGGAAAAATCTCCCTTTCCATCACTGCATACTGTCCCGGTGTCCCGGCAAAATGACTTCCCCTTTTATTTGCGGCCAAATTTTCCCCGGCCACGGGGCGGGGGCCGGGATGCTGGGTTTAAAACCCCAAAGTGACCCCCTGCAGCCCTTCACAACCACGTTTTGGGAGCAGGGTGGGGAAAAACCCCATGTGACCGTCAGCCATTTCCCCGGGCCACGTTTTTGGAAACATGGGTGGGTATACTATGTTTACCCCTCCAGCCATTCAAGACCCTTTGGGAAACATGCTGGGTATTCCACAGGTCCCTGGCTGCAGCCAAATTTACAGACCACCCTTGGGGTTTTGGGATTTCTTGGGGGAATTTTTTTTCCCCAGGGCATGGCTCAGCCTTCACAAAACCACGTGGTCGCCTTCGGGTTTTACCCATGTGAACCCGCCCGCAGCCATTCACACCCCGTCCCCGGGCGCCCTGCTGGGTATACCACAGTGGGCCCCCCCGCAGGCCCTTCAAAACCGTCATCGCATGCCGGGGATACCCCCAGGTGATTGGGGTGCAGCCCTTCACAGACCACGTCGGGTCGCTTTCCGGGGAAAAACCCCCATGTGAGCGCGCGCCATTCACAGACCACGTTGGTAGCATGCTGGGAAAACCCATGTGGGGCCCCTGCAGCCCTTTTTAAAAAGGGCCACGTTTTGGGATATGCTGGGTATACCCCCATGGAAACCCCTGCAGCCCTTTACCCGGGCCACCTTGGTAGCATGCCCGGGTATAACCCCCAAAATGACCCCTTTCGCCCTTCACAGGCCCGTTTGAACGCCTGCTTGGGGATACCCAAAATGTGACCTGCAGCCATTACAGGCCCCGTCGATCCCCATGCTGGGGATACCACATGGACCGCTGCAGCCTTTTACAGGCCAAAAACGATGCCTGCGGGTATACCAATGTGACCGCCTTTCAGCCCATTCACCGACACCGATCGCATGCTGGGTAAACCAACATGTGACCGCTTTCAAACCATTCAAAGGCCCCGGGCAGTCCCCATGCCGGGTTTACCACATTTGACCCCCGCAGCCATTCACAGGCCACGTCGAACGCATGCTGGGTAAAAAACCAATGTGACCCTGCAAACCATTCACGGGCCCCCTTTTTGATCGCAAAGTGGGTTTACCACAGTGACCGCTGCGCCATTCACAAGGGCCCCGTCAGCGCATGCCGGGTTTTAAACCCCAAGTGGGGCCGCTGCAGCCATTCAAAAGGCCCCCGTCGATCGCATGCGGGGTATACCACATGTGACCGCTGCAGCCATTTTACAAACCCGTTTGATCCCCATGCCCGGGGGATACCACATGTGGGCCCTGCAGCCATTGACAGCCACGGGCGGGCGATGCCGGGATACCACATGGGACCGCTGCAGCCATTCACAGACCACGTCAATCCCCATGCCGGGTTTTACCACATGTGACCGCTGCAAACCCTTTCACAGACCCGCGGTCGCATGGGTGGGTATACCCCCATGTGACGCTTTCAGCCATTCACAGACCCCGGGCCCGGGCGCCCCTGCTGGGGGGTTTTTCCACATGTGATAGTCAAGAAAACACCAAAATAAGAATATTAGAAAAAATAAGCTTTAATAATACTCACTAAAAACAATAAATAGTACACTTAACTAACCTACACTAACCTAAATACACACAAAAAACCTATCCTAAAGCCCCCCTACCTACCAAACAAGGGGGAAACCCGCCCCAAAAAAGGACGACCCCCCGGGAACCTTACCCTATAATGCTATAGCCCTCTAAGCCCCTAATCCATTTTCTTGGGCAAAAAAAACAGGACCAAATAGATGGGGCTAAAATCCTGCAGTAAATGTACAGATAATAATATTTATACGTATCCAATAATTAAGATGTAACTTCCTAAATAAAAAATTCCCCCCTCAAATAACACACCAAGCGTTTCCTCCAATGAATCTGGTTTCATCGGGCCAATCAAGGGGAGGGTACAGTTTTTTCCAGATGAAAACCATTCAGGTACACAGATATCAACACCAAAATGGGAACTTTTACCCAATAAAACATGCAAAACAGAGCCTTCTCAGGACAATTATACATCACCGCCTGATGAGGGTTTTCAAGGGGGGCCTGAGGCCCAGGCAACCCGTGTATTTGAGGGTACATAAAATTTATTGATGAGGAAGTTACTTCTTAAATATTATTGGAACGTAAAATACTATTACTGAAATTTTACTGCAGGTTGTAGCCTATCTTTTTGCGCCCTGTTTTTCTTTCCCCAAAGAAAATAGTTTAGGGCTTAGTGGGCTTAGAGGGCTATAGCATATATGGGATAAGGTTCCTGGGGGGGTCACCCTTTTTTGGGGACGGGTTCCCCCTTTTTTTGTATAGGGGTTTTGGAAGGTTTTTCGTGTGTTTTTTAGTTAGTGTAGTTATTTTAAGTGTAGTTTTTTTTTCTTTTAGTGAGTATTATTAAAAGCTATATTTTATTCTGTATTCCTATTTTGGTGTTTTCTTTATATATTCTTTGGAGATATAGAGGTTACTTATTTTTGGGAACCCCCGTCCCCTTTTCGCTTGGGATAGTTTTGTTTACATGGACCTGGCCCATTCACAGGCCCCTTTGGGCGCATGTGGGTATTCCAAACGGGCTGCTGCAGCCATTTACAGGCCAGTCAACTAATGCTGGGGATTTCCACACGTGACTGCGGGGAGCCATTTAAAAGGCCCTTTTTGGTCGATCGGATTTACCACACTGACCACGCAGCCCATTTACAGGCCACGGTCGCATGCGGATTTACCAACGTGACCCCTGCGCCATTTACAGGCCATGTTTGGCGCAGCTGGATTTACCAACACCCCTACCGCTGCAGCCTTTACAGGCCAGTCGGTGCATGCTGGATTTACCACACGTACCGTCACCATTTTCGGCCATGTCGGTGGATGCTGGTTTTTCCACACGTGACCGCTGCGCCATTTACAGGCCATGTCGGGGCATGCGATTTACCACACGGACCGCTGCAGCCTTTACAGGCAAGTCGGTCGCATGCTGGGATTTACCACACGGGCCGTGCACCATTTAAGGCCTTCCCTCGCATGCTGGATTTACCCACCCCGTCCGCTCAGCCTTTCAGGCCATGTCCGGGGCATGGGTGGATTTACCACACGTGACCGCTGCAGCCATTTACAGGCCATGTCGGTGCGCATGCTGGATTTACCACACGTGACCGCTGCAGCCATTTACAGGCCATGTCGGTGGCATGCTGGATTTACCACACGTGACTGCTGCAGCCATTTACAGGCCATGTTGGTCGCATGCTGGATTTACCACACGTGACCACTGCAGCCATTTAACAGGCCATGTCGGTCGCATGCTGGATTTACCACACGTGACCGCTGCAGCCATTTACAGGCCATGTCGGTCGCATGCTGGATTTACCACACGTGACCGCTGCAGCCATTTACAGGCCATGTCGGTCGCATGCTGGATTTACCACACGTGACCGCTGCAGCCATTTACAGGCCATGTCGGTGGCATGCTGGATTTACCACACGTGACCGCTGCAGCCATTTACAGGCCATGTCGGTGGCATGCTGGATTTACCACACGTGACCGCTGCAGCCATTTACAGGCCATGTCGGTGGCATGCTGGATTTACCACACGTGACCGCTGCAGCCATTTACAGGCCATGTCGGTGGCATGCTGGATTTACCACACGTGACCGCTGCAGCCATTTACAGGCCATGTCGGTGGCATGCTGGATTTACCACATGTGACCGCTGCAGCCAGTGTTATGTGACAGCTGCTGCAATCACCGGGACGGTTGCAGCAACAGTTGTGGTCTTTTCTGGACTAATACTCATTTGTTAGTGTAAGCCCTCGTTCACACGGCTTATTTGGGCGCTGATTGGAGCCGTATTGCGTGCCGGATTTGCGTTGCAATATGGCTCCAATCCGTCCCAGTAACTACGGTAATCCACAGTTCTCATAGAGAACTATGGATTCAGTCTCCTCTCCCCACTCGGCGAATCCGCCGCGGGGGGAGAAAGTGACATGTACATTATTTACGGCGCCTTGAATAATGAATGTCTATGGGGTAGCTTGCCGGCCCCCCGCCCCACTGCCGGCGTAATTGCGGGGCGAAATCCATCCCCGCAATTACGTCGGCTATAAGCCGTGTGAATGAGGCCTAAGAATACCCTTTTAAATGACAAAGTAAAAATCCTCCTCTTACTGCTCACTTCCACTCCTTTAGTGCTTTTTGTCTCTGTGTACATCTAGTACCTCTGGTGGTGACACGCTGCTCTGTGGTCAATGGAACCCCACGTGAGACAACCCTTTCAGCTCCATCTTATGCTGGTTTTGTTTGTATCCTCCGTCACAGAGGTGGAATTGGACCTGCTTTACAATGGATACAAATGGTGTCCATCTGGTTTCCGCCGCAGTGCCCGTCATTTTAACAGGAAAAATAGTGCAGGTTCTGAACAGAGCATACGTAGATGGAGGGACTTGCCTAATAGTGCTGCTATACAGTAGGTGCAGTAATCTCAGTACAGTGTCATGTACTGTGGCTCTTTCACTTTCTGTTACTGCTTCATTTCATTATAAACTGAAACTGTCCAGCCCGACTGCCTTGTTACACTACAGGTCACTCCTACTGTAGTGTGTAGAAATGTGTTGTCTTTAACAGAATGGTATTTGTCACCAGCCGCTTTCCTTTACGAGGTGTCATACAGTGAGTACTAATGTGCGCGTGCGGGATGTCAGTATAAGAGAAGAGTGTAAATCAGCCCAGCGGACCCGACCAAGGGGTGGAAAGGGACTGCGCTTTATTTTAAGGCTGGATCCACTAAAAACATCCGAAAATTGACCGGTTTTTGTCCATTCACGACCGCAGTTTTTGTCACGTTTTGCGCAATGCACTACCATGGTCGGTTTTAGCTTTTTTTTTCCGTCTTCCTATACAATTGAATGTACGGGAAACCAATGGAAAGACGCCAGGCACTGGCGGTTTTTACAATATGCTCCAAAAACCGGCAGCGCAAGAGAACAAAGGGGAAACAAAAATAACCTGTGTAGACTACAGGTCGTTTTTTCACTTAACTCATTCGTCTGCAGCGACGTCTTTTGGCATCGCTGTAGACTCTGGGGTTTGCGGCGTCCGGTGCCGCAGCTGCGCTGAGATCGGGGCTGTGCTACACAGCCCTGATCCCAGAGCCTCCCCTGCAAGCACCGGGGTGCAGAGGAAACCTCCGCAACCCTGTGCTTTAACCCTTTGATTGCTGTGGATCGTCACTGCAGCGCAATCAAAGGGTTCCCCTGTTCTGTCGGGTGATCGGAACACCCAGTGACCCGACAGACCTCGAGAACGGCTGCACAGCAGCCCTGGGGACCTAGAGTAGCCCCAGAGCTGTCTGTGTACTAAGCCAGTGACTAGGACACACTGTGTGCTGTCCTGATCACTGCCTGTGTCAGACTGACACAGATTAGAATGTATTAGCATACATGAATATGCTAATACATTACTAAGTGTAAAAAAAAAAAAAATGCAAAACAGTTCTCCCTTCAGGGGATTTTAAAAAAAAAAAAGTAAAAAAAACTACAAAGTGTAAAAAAAAAGGAATAAAAAAATAAAGAATAAAATAAATATTTAATAAAAAAATAATTGTGTATACATAACACACACAAAAAACACATATTAGGTATCCACACGACCGTAATATCCTGTAGAATTAATCTAACAAGTTAAGTGTGAAATGTGAATAGTGTAAAAAAAAAATTACAAAAAAAAAAAAAAAAAAAAAAAAAAAATTCTGCAATTAATTTTTAAAGGGGAAATTAAACTTTCCCCTAAAGTACAAATTGTCTGGGAAAAAAACAAGGGCCCCATACACTGCGCCATTGAAAAAAAAAAAAATGTTTAAACCAAGGAGGGAAAAACTAAAAAAAAAGTTCTGGCATTAATACTTTTAGGGGTTCGGCTAAGGGGTTAAAGTCATGGGCATCCAAAACAATCGGATTTCAGGGTTTACGTAAATCCTATAACGTCGAAAATGCAATGTTTTTGCACCTGTGTGGAAAAAGTCAATGCTGAGCCGTGACAACCCACCCTTTTCCAGGGCTGTGTAAAAAGCTTGAGAACATGGGATTTTCAGGTAAGAGATTTTAAAAGAGCAAAGGAATAAAGAATTTTCCGCCTGCGCCCCTTTAAAAAGTAAAGAAACCACTGAAAGACTAATGGAGAATTTGGTTTGAACTTGGTTTTTTACAGAGTATATACAAACTTAGTCTACTTTAGTTTTTCAGGGTTCGAGGGACTGTTTTATGAGTTCTACTCTTTCATAACATTTTAGGCTACGTTTTACACAACTATATATCCTGCAAAAAAAAATCCCTGTAAACAAACATAGATTTTAAAAAAATTTAATACAAAACCCCTATACAATCCCCCAACCAGATGTACAAAAAAGGGATAAATTGCCGTAGTTTCCCCCCC